>JAOWBW010000547.1:579783-641533 GCA_026119855.1 Campanula takesimana
TGCAGGGATCTGAGAGCTTCTAGGGTTTATGGTTGAAGCAAGAACGTGCCAAATAGGTCAACGTCGTGCGGAAGATCAGAAAGTCCGAAAAGTTCGTTTGTTTCTTATGAGATCTGCCAGAAATTCGAGGTGGGATTTGGAGATGCAGAGATCAATATGGATCGGAGGTGTTCAAGGGATCTTGGGGCAGTCAAGGAGGTTGGAGAAAAATATGAAAGAAAATGATGAATGCATCAGGCACTTGCGTAAGCAACCGACGATGCAAAAAGGGGGTGGTATAGCCGGTTGACCACGTGGGAAGAGGAGGACTTCTCGCCAAACGACAGATTGGGGTTAGGAGGATGTTGTACTCTACCGACAACATCAAATTTCGTTCCGGTGGGAGTAAGAGGCGTGAAGACCGGCCTATTGGTGTAAAACGGGGAGACATCAATGAACGGTATGTTAGGGGGGAGTGACTCAAAAAGTTGCAACGCGGTGGGAGTCAAGTGGCCCTAACAAAGAGCGAGAAAAGACCACAAGAAGACAATGCAAGAAGCAAGGTATGTCCGAGTTTCATGGGGAGCATTGCAAGGGAGTGGATCTAGGAGGGAGAAGGCGAAGTTAGTCTTGCAAAAAAATCAAGGTAGAAGTTGATTTCGGGAGGCAAGAAGGATCTATCACGGAGAGGTTGAAGCGTCGCTTGGTTTCAACTCGCCTTATTACTTGAACGTGGAGGTTCATGGTGGAGGAGCGTGGAGGCTTATCATCATCAAGGAGGAGCTTGGTGTTACAATGGTGGTGTAAAATATTTGGTGGATCATTCTCTGGTGGGAGTATGGTAGGAGCATGACACAATGGTGGTTTATGTCTCCAGGTGGGAGATTGTTGGGATTGGAGTCAAAACCAAGGAGAAGGTCAAAACCGCGGAGGAGCGAGGAGTCAAAAACCGGGACGGAGTGGTGAGAAGATTCGGCCGAACCCGGAGAGGGACTCGGCCGAACCAACAGAATGAAGTTGACGTGGAGTTGCTGACAAGGAAATAGTTTCCTTGGAGGAATTGGTTACCCAAGGCAAAGTCAACTCCATTCACGTGCTTGGCCTAAGAGGAGTCAGTCTCCTTATACAAAAAGGGAGATAAATGACGTGTGGTGTCTAAGTAGGAATTAGTTTCCTAATTACATTATACTCCTTCCGGCTTTACCACTCCGGGTAATTAGCTTTTGATCAGGATTAGGTTTTGTATCCCTATAAATATATTGTGAGTACCACCATAATATTTTGTACTTACTTTGTGTAGGAGAAAGTTAGGATATCAAGGGAGAGATACCAAATAGTGTATAGGAGGGGGCCGGGGGCCTAGGAGAGCCATGGGGGGCGATCCTACAACCCGGCCATGACTATGTTTGTATGTTCTTGGGGAGGGGAGATAATAATGTATAGGTGAGAGATTATTATTGGAGAGTAGCCATGCTAGATCTATGTGAGCGCATGTGCTAAAGTTGTAATCTTTACATATATTATTATAATGATATCCTGGCTAAGTGCCCCCAGATGTAGTCATGTGTTGATGAACTGGGTTATCAAACATTGGTGTTCTTGTTCTTTCATTTTACTTTATTTCATGTGTTGAATTATTTCTCCATGTTGATGACTGCTAGTATGGGCTAGTGGATGCGGAGATCCCCCCAATTCCCCAACATACTTAACATGTAACTATGCAAGAGAAGATAAAATCAGTAAAATCTGGGAACCATAGTAGCAGTATTACTAACTTCGCAACCATTGAAGAGCTAGACATTCCTTTTTAAGTTGTGTCCCAATTCAAAAGGTGCATTTCCTTTCCTGGAAACTTTTCATTGGATTAATGAATTTAATATTCATGAACTTTGTGGATAATAATCACACTGTAAAATCATCTAAATAAGTTAGAAACTGTGACAAGCATTTTTTATTTTTTTTTACCATTTCTTTATTTGAATAAAAATTCCTGTTTGATTAAGATGGAGCGATGAAGGGAGTACAAGTCAAGCATTACATAAATTTTGAAAATAATAATAAAAATACCTCATATCAATCTGACTACACTGTCAAATTGACCAAAATCAATGTGTGTCCCGTCAATTGTGTAGTGTGTAATTCTGAATCAAGTTAATCTCTAGAGGACCTTTCTAATGTTTTTAGCCCAGTAATAGCGTAATATGAGTTCTTGTCTGGCGGACAATATATAGAGGCAGAGTAAGTAAATAATACTCCCTCCGTCCCAAAATAAGAGTCCGCTTTGACCGGACAAAGAAGTATTAGGTAAACATTGGACTTCATTAGTAAAAATATTGGCCTACTATGGAGGAGTGTTGTCATGGATAAAAATGTTAAAACTTTCTATGAAAATGTAGGGGAACTATGACTGAGTGAGTACACCAAAGGATAAAAATCTAATAAGTCACATTTGACGAGTCAAACTTCACTTAGGGATATCTATGTTTCCTTTTAAATGTATTAAAGTCAAGAACTTCTTTAACATAGCATATGAGATTAGATAGATATAATGTCCCCCACACCCAAAAAAAAATAAAAAATCTGAAGATTAAATGCTGAAATTTCATAAATGTGACTCTGTTTGGAACAACCAAAAAAGGAAGTGCGACACTTCTCTTAGGACAAAGTGAGCATTACTTTACATCCAACAATGAGCTTCTTCCACACATACAAAAATAAAGCAAGCAAGAGAGAGAGAGAGAGAGAGAGAGAGAGTATTACAGTTGATTTCATTCCTTGAATTGCCATTCTCTTCTGCACATTGGGCAATGTGCTTGGGAAGTCTGTGAATTGACCCACTTTAAGATGCAATGAAGATGAAATGCATGATTACATGCACCCCATACTGCAAAACGAAAGGAAAGGTAAAGATCATTAAATGTTGTTTTCCACTCACAAACAGATTCCAAGATCTGACCAACTGACAAATAATGCTTAAGCAAGACAGTGAAAATAAATGAACAACCATGACTTAAGCCATGTTGCACCATGTTAGAATCACAACAAGGCGCTTCAGTGTCATTTTAAGCAAGTTCTCATTTCAGCCAAAAAGCAAGAAAATAAGTGGAGGCGGAGACGATACTACATTATAATTCCTTGATTGTAACTATCAGACAGCACCATTAATTGCCTATAATCTGCATCATCATGATACCAGATAAATGCAGGTTGGATTGGGGGAGAGAAGAGAGGATTGAAGAGGCACAAAGTTGAGGCAGTACGAGCCTTCAGCATGCCTATTTGCTTGGCAGTAACAAACCAAATGTTCATTAAGAAGATCATTTCATCTCAGCGGTATAGAAACATACACAGTAGGTTATATTTTATGATACAAATTAATTACAAGATAAGCCGCTTGAATGCAGTTCAATCTAGAGCAAATATAGCAACCATTCACTTCAGTATCCAAAAATATTCATGAACACACATCAATATTTTCAATACGAGCTCGTCTGCCTTGTTCAAGAGTTCTAAGTAAAATAAGTTGGAGAAGGCATGCAAGTTTTTGCATTAACCACTTCGTTCAGATGGGATGGTCAATAAGAGTAGACTTAGAAGACTATCAAGCATCATATACAAGGAGTGGAACACATTTCATACAAGCCCATGATTTAAGAACTACAGAAGCTACTAATTGGTACAAAGCTGGTAATCCCTCCCATAGTTGCGAAAGGCGCTCACCCCCCCCCCTCGCCATATTGGCGCCTTGGAGGGTAAGCCGCCTTTGTGACATGTGGTGGCCGGTTTTTGTCAGTGTTTTTGGTTTTTTATGGAATCTTTGATATTTAGGAAATGATGAGGTGCGGCTTTGTAAATCGATTGTGACCTACTTTTTCAAGCAATAAAAATTGACAATTAGAGAAGACTTACCGCGACAAGAGCATTCCTACAACGACGACCAGCAATGATGTTGACCAGTGTTTCTTACTCTCTCGAGCAGTGGCGGATCTAGGATTTCCAAGCACCGGGTGCACAATTTACACTAAATAACTTCATACCAAAAAATTTCAAAATGCAATTATATTCAAATACATAAGTTCAAAAAAAATTGAGGGTGCTTACAAGAGTGAAGAGTGCAATTGTGCAAAGGATTAAGAAGCTTGGTGATGAAGATCGACACTTCGAACAGGCGGATCTGCGGCTCTGCGCTCTTTCTTTCTCTCGTCCACGGTCGGTAAGATTTTTTCTTTTTCCCCTGATTTTGCGATGTGTGGCTACTGGTATACTTCAGCAGCGTTGTTTTAAGTTTTCCTTCTACTAAGTTCACACCCTTCTAGTTAAATTGCCACTCTAATTAATTTTTTTTGGGGGTGCACTTAGTAAAAAAAAAATTAAAAAACTGGGTTGACCGGGTGCACGTGTACCCCTACTAACACTGTAGATCCGCCCATGCTCTCGAGGTACATCAAGGTAAAGAAAGGGTTAAGGGCAATGTTTTTTTTTTCTTGTTTTTTTATTTTGTATGCTTGGTAGAATAGTAAATGGGCAAAGGAAGAAAAGGTAAACAAGCAACTAAGACCGTCTTGCATACTAGATTTTGGAATGTGGCTAAGAAGGCCCTTCTGGTCGTTGGTCCTCTTTTCAAGGTGCTTCGATTAGGTGATGGTGAGAAGAAGGCTCATATGCCAAAGACGACTACATCGACTGGGGGGATGGACGTACTTCAATGATTCCTAGGCCGAGTAGGTCACAACTAACTCTACACCTTGATGAAGATGAGGAATAGAAAACACATGACGAGGATGAGAATGTACATGATGACAACAATGATGTTGAGATCCAATACTTGGAGGATGAGGATGATGAGGATAGTATTCCTATTGGGGGATGAATTGGGGTCGAAGCTAGGATTTATAGGCCTAAACCCTTGATTGGCTTGCTTTTGCACGACTTTAAAACATGGTTTCCTTCATTATGTTTAAGACTTTAAGTATATTTCACTTTCTTAAACTAGTACTCCCTCCATCCAGTTTAAGGTTCTTAGTTTGACTTTGCACGCTTATTAAGGAATTAATGCAAAATGGGTCAACAATAGTAGGGAGCTAAGGACATAATTGTCTAAAATTCTATTTATAAAGCAAGTGGTTGAAAAGTGGGTTAGGTAAATAACATTTTTTTTGCAATTCTATTAGCTTTATGAGGCCAAGATAGTCCAAAACAATGTTCATACAATGCCATTTATGAAATAAAGCAACTAAGAACCTTCACCTAATCTGGGACAGACCAAAAAGAAAAGTAAAAACCTTAAACTGGGACAGAGGGAGTATTTTGTTTTGTTACTTTGAACTTCGTAGTTTAAATTTATAAGCCTTTTGTCTTATAATACGCTTTTGGGTCCAATTATGCTAGGATACTATAATGACATATTTAATGTTTTATTCTTGTTCAGAACATGTTTTGTCTTTTTTTTTCCTAATATTTTGTCATATTTTTCTGCCTTTTTACCGCCTCACCTTTCGCCTTCTCCAAGGTCCATGTCGCCCGCCTTTCGCCTTTAACAACTACGATCCTGCCATCCCGGGATGATATTCCCACTTTTTTGTTGTTTGTTTGAATGAACTTTGAGCGATAATTATTAGTTAATTAGTTATCCTAATAAAGATCTTTAAAAAGTTACAGGGAATTTTGGGGGAAACTAGTTCTTCCATAAGTTATAAAAAGTCATGTTTTTAAATATACGGACTAGGTGTTTTAAGGCCTAAACTCGTCTCATTGTTTTAAAGCCTAAACTCGCTATTTTATTTCTAGGTGTTTTAAGGCCTAAACTCACTGTTTTAAGGTGAAACTGTATTAAAAATGAACTTTTTATAACTTATAGAGAAACTAGTTTCTCCCAAAACCTACTCAAAAAGTTAATACTCTTTTAATGGTGTATCAATCACAAAGTTTAACTTTTCCTTAGGATAATTAAGTTAACTTACAATTATTGCTCAAAGTTAATTCAAACAAATATATACAAATTTGGGAGCATCATTTCGAGATGGAGAGAGTATATTGCAAAGCTACTAACTTACACTATGCATCAATACGATCTTTCTGCACCTATGAAGAAACACATTGTTCTTTCTGAAATGTAGTGGATGATTATGTTTCACCATTTGTTGATTCAAAACTACAAACATGAGAAATTAAGGCGTGTCGATTGAAAAAACTGGGCATTCCTCAAAGTGTGTAGGTTCGCTAAATAGCTCTGCATTCGGCCTTTACATCCAACTATTTTTCCAGCGATAGAGATGAGTTTAAGTGAGGATTATAGTGGTCACATGTATCGCAATCATACTCATATACAACATAGAAGACAAAATTTTCCATTAATGATAATCAGCTCATACCGTTCTTATACTGAAAAAAAATGATTTTTTTTTATTAATGAATGTCTTTAGATTAATACAAGAGTGCACTTGAAAGTGCATTTGGTGGAGATTGAATCCCTGACCTGTCACATAGAAAGGGATATTGGATACGGCTTTGAAGCGCTATGCATAAAAAAGGAAAAGAAAAAACAAAGAACGGTCTGTATTGTCAGATTTGATATCAAGTGTGATGAGGAAGACAAGGGGGCGGGATAAGGAATAAGAACAGGGCTGAGCCACCTCAGTTCCTCCGATATTGGAGGTTAACAATATTTTCAACTTTGAAGTCGGATTACGACAATGAGCAACTCCCTCAATCCAAATTCAAGTCCTTTTAGGTTGTTCTTTTGAAAATAATGAGACTGAACCAATTCTACACTTTAGATGTTAATATGAGGACATTTTAGGACGAGCTGAGTTGTGGAAAAGGGTGATATGTATTAACAAATCAACCTAGGAAGTACAATGACTCGCTTTTAATTGAAAGGAAGAACAAATGATGCTTGCTCATTCATCTGCAACTATATTTTTTATAACGTAGGTGGATGCTAGCAAGGCTCTCCTTCAACAAGGAACACTGTTAAGATAAAGTGGAAATACGAGATGACAAGATGCTATAAAGGAAAGAAAACACAAGCAAAAGGATTACCATGCAAAATCACTAAGTAGCACCCCCTTCTGAGTCCTACTTACAATTTTGCCTCAACAAGTGACAAGTGTGGTAGCACACAAAGAAAAAAGGACCCAAAATAGCCTGATTTCATGATAGTATGATAATAAAAAAGTGCACGGGAACACTCCTGAGAAACCCTCTCGTCTGGCTCCATCTAAATTACTACAACTAGCCAAAACCTCTGCATCTCCAAAAGCACAAACCATTCCTATTGCTTCAGGATCCCCAATCTCCATAAGGAGAAAGCTCACAACAGAAGAAAGTCAGTCATTGCTCCCCAAAATTGACAAACAGTACACATCAATGAAGAAAAAATTGCTCATGAGTTTCACACTCATTGCTGTATGTAGCACATATTCAGGATGAAAACAGAAAACCTTTTGGACCAACCTATTTTCTCAGAAACACAAGAGAGTAGATAAAGCTTTCATTTAATAAGAGCTTCAGCTTTCCAAATAAAATGGACAAAAGGGAATGAAAGGGGGAAGAAAAAAACTACACACATTCTGCATTAATATGTGAGCAACTGGAACATGTAAACGACTCAAGCTCACACCTGCACCTTGAATTACATCATGAAATGTCAATAGTTGTGTTTAAAGGTCAATACACTGTTATTGTATCCTTAGATATCTACGGCCTTACATCAATGCTTTGGTCGAACGCAGCCTATATAGTATAATGTTTTGAAATACCAAACGGAATATATTGCCTCATTCACTAACTGATATGCATATTTAAACGACAGATGAATTAATAACAACAAAAGCAAGTGACTTACTCAGTGGACAATCATCCCCAGGTAGTTTACAATCCGGACAACAACCATCAAACGCCATCCTACATATACCACACGTTTCATCCTGGGCATCCCAAGTCCATGAAGCTACAGCATGCCATCTGTAATTCAGAGCATGAGGAGGAAATTTGAGCTCCTAGTACAATTGAGATTTGTAACGATGCAATACTTATAAAGGTATCAAGAAAAACTTACTCTGGGTATATGTCCAGCAACAATGCATAAAGGAAGAATTAAGGAGAACAGAATTACAGGCTAAAAGACACACACACAAACACAAAATCAAGAATGCAATGCAATGCAATGGAGACTATGGTAAGAAGAAGACACCATCCTTTAAGAGAAATTGACACTACTCCATCAATCAATTTAGGGGCGGAGCCACATGTACTATAAGGGGGCAGCTACAAACATTTAGTTTTGGACAGTGTCCATTCTTTTTGGATAGTGAGATTTTTTACTATTAAAGTAACAAATTTCATCAATTTTTGCCCCATTTCTATTTAACAAAAGGTTGCACTACAAAATATTTTTGCCCCCATTTTTGTGCCGAATGTATAATCGACATCTAATGCTATATTCTTGTAAAAAATTGCCCTCATTAGTCTAAAATCCTAGCTCCTCCACTAAATCATTTGTGAGGAGTAAATAAAATATATGAGAACAAAGATAATAAAAATGCATCATTTTTACCCATCTAATCAATGACCAAAACTTGTGTGAGACTCTCACACGTGAAACGGGTCTCGTTGAGAGAGTAAATGGTTTGCCCCCTATGGGCGGGGCGGGCAAGCCCATTTCTTCTCTCATCCGTCTCATGTGTGAAACCGTCTCACGCAAGACTTCCTCCTTGTCAATTGTCATAAATATGAAATTAAGACAATACAATGGCAAGGATACGCAAAATCTTGACCTTCATTTCTTCAACCCCTGCAAACAAACGGGATATGAAAACTTCATTTCAAATCCAATCGATTTTGAACCACCTTAAGCCTAAACCTAAACCTAAACTGAAAATTTTCAAAATGAAACTACAAACATCAAAAAGAAACGTAATCACTTACCAAAACCTTTAAAATTAGCGTCAATTAGACTTCGATTTTAGATCCCAGAAAAAGATATGGATAGAGAAGCTACGAATTTTTTGTCTGGTCTTTTCGCTCTCTGGATTTCGATTTTTTTTTTTGAATTTCCCGGCTGTTTTGTTTTTTACACTTTTCATCAATTTATCACGGGAGAAGAGGGATGTGAATCCGCTGCTTGCGAGAGAGGGAACCTGCTAATAAAGTTTAGGCGAGGGTCAAGCGGCGAATTTTTTCTCAAATAATTCAATTTTTAAATATTAATTCCCAAAATACCAACCCTCCCAAACTATTTCCCAAAATATCCACATTTTTTAAACTCGCTACTAGTGTTGGCAAGTTTGTATTTTTTTCGGTCAAACTCGCTTTTGTTGATAGCGACTTTATTTTTTTCCAATTACTTTGGCAATTTTTTTTTTTACAGAAGTCAATTGAAAATTATTTTAATTTTAATTGAAATAGCTATTACCAACAGCGAGTTTGACCAAGGTTGACTGAACTCACTATTCCCAGTGGCGAGTTTGCGCGAAGCTTGACTGAACTCGCTTATGTCAATAGCGAGTTTTAGCGAAATTTCAGATAAGGTGACAGATTCTCTTCAAATTGAAAGAATACCCTAAACACCACAAAATAGGTTCGAAAAAAACCCATTTTTTTCATCCTTCAACTCCATTGTTGGTGAAGACTTTAAGGTAAAACAACAACATTTCATTGATTTCAATATATACTCTTGTGATTTGTTATATAAACTTGTGTTTATTTTTTGATTTAGTGTATTATAGGTATAGATGTTGGAATTAGGGTTTTCAAGATTTTAACACTCTGGTTTCTTAGTGTAGGGTTATAGATGAACGGGATTTCACTCATTTACATGTGGTATTGGGTAGGTGATGATGAACATCCATTTGATGGTCCTCATTTTCATAAAGGGCCGAAATGTGCGATTACAGCTCATTGTAGATGGAGATACAATCAATTATTGATGAACTATATAGATTGATGGATGTAGATCGGACACAATATGAGTTGGAAGTTATTTGTAGATATCCCCATTCATTTGATAGCGGGATTGGTGAGTATTTTTCATTTCGTATTAAAGATGATGCAGATATGGATATAATGTTCGATGTTTCTGTTAAATTTGGTGGGTTGAGTAACTTGCAGTTGTATTATAGGTATAGATGTTGGAATTAGGGTTTTCAAGATTTTAACACTCTGATTTCTTAATGTAGGGTTATAGATGAACGGGTTTTTTTTCTTCTTTTACTCTCCTTTTGTGGTGTGGGTTATGTTCTAATGGCACATGAACTCCCCCGTGCCTTTTAATTGTTCCCTCATTCTGCATTTTTGTTATGTGACTTATTTGGAATTTTGTATTCCAATTTGTAAGGTGTGGCAGTCCTTGGGTGTGACTTTTAATGGCACATGACCCCCCCCCCCCCTTTTTAATTTGTTCAAGAAACTTGTTCACTCAGGTAATCAACCTGTTTAAAGGATGAGGGTGTTGTATAGAGGGGTTTACTCGTTGTTGTAGCAGTGGTAATTGGGATTTTATCTACCTTAATTTCACCTACCAAACCCATCATCATTTTGCATTTTTTTGTTTGTTCTTGGTGCAATTTCCCTTTTACAGCATTCAAAGAGTTGTGTCTTCATACAGGTACTTCACATGATCTTCATATACATTGGATGCTGTTTTGTATGCTTTCTTTCTGGGTGCTTCTTTTCTTGGTCGTTCAGATCTCTTTGGATCCTTACATTGGTGCCAAATTCAAGTTTTTTGGGTGTACTGAATATGTTTAGTACCCAATTGTTTATATTCATTTTTTTTAATTGTTTTGTATGCCATAAATTAGTTTTGTGCTTTTGTAAAAAAAAATATTGTTTTGTATGCCCAGTTGGGTCTTTGTTGGATGGAATCTTTTCATGCATCATTAAACCTTTTTTGTTTAAGTGATACTCACTCCGTCCCAAAATGATCTTTACATTTGACTATTTAAACTTTTTAAGGATATGAACACTTGCTTCACTAGCCATGTTGTGTTTATGAACATTTAAGCCTATATTGTAGAAATGAGAAGAACTTTTTGGGACAATGAAAAATGGCAAATGAGAAGATCATTTTGGGACGGAGGGAGTAATCAATATACTTAGAAATTTTTTATACTTAACACACCCCACACTGAATTAATGCATGTCATTAAGTTTAGTTAAATGTTTCCTCTATTCTGTGTCTTTCTCTTCCTCTCTTTTTTTCTCTGTTATGTGGGAATCTATTGGGTTGATTTTCTTTAATCTATTCTGACTTTTTAATCTATTCTGACTTTATAGAGAAAAAGTGACCCCATCACAGGAGATTAATTTCTTTGGTTTGGTCCTAGCATCATGTGAAATGTTGAAAGTCAATCTGACCTCTATGCTGCGAAATATTTTCTGTGGTAATCCATTAGTGCTTTACATCGTAGTCAACTGATTCACTTGGCATCTTCAGTTTGATGGTATCATAAGTAGAATTCCATGGCAGTATGCTGCGAAATATGTTAAATGCTTTATAGTTCAATTGGGTTACATGCATGGACGATAAATGGTACTCTTTCGTCCCAAATGAATGTCTAAAATATTTCCAAATTTGCTTTTGATCAAGAGCAAATTTGATTTCTTTTTGGACATCTATTTTGAGAAAGATGGAGTATTATGTAAGTATATAAAAAAGTACTACATCCGTACCAAAATAAAGGTTTTATAAGTTTTAAATTTATCTTATACTCCCTCCGTCCCACTCGAATTAGGACAAATTTCCATTTTGGGTGTCCCATTTTGAATTAGGACAACCCAAAAATGAAAGTGTTTGCTTTTATGGGACCCACATTCACACTCACAACAACTTTCCACTCATTATTCTCTACCCTACTTTCTCTCTTTTACTTTACTTTTCATACTCACAACACCTACTCCACTAACATTTTTTCCTTAATCCCCGTGCCCAACCCAAAAATCCTAATTCTGGTGGGACGGAGGGAGTAATTCTTAAGACATTTACATGAAGTTTGTTATCATTTTTCTTAGAAAACACCAATGTACAACTGATTTGGTGCTATTATACCAGAAAAAGAGTCATCTTTGAATTTTACAAAGTCATTGTGACCAATTTCCGTATTATTAAGACTTAATATGGGTGTACTTATTTGGCTATTTCTAATTAAGTTTATATTATAGGTTTTGGCTCGGCCACAAAATATGGGTGACTTTGTGGAGAGGAATGGATCGTGTTGTTCCTAATTTTGTGAGCCCATCGATTGCAAAGTATGCGAATAGTACACCACAAAAAAAAAAAATCAGCGAACAAAATGGTCAGTCTGGTGGGACAGCTAATCAGGTACTTTCTTTGTTGTTATTGAATTTGTGCGCTATTGTGTGTCTGATGGCTGATTAGAATAGAACGTTCGAGATGATAGGTGGAATATGAATTTAACTTTTCATTTTCTTTGTTGATAAAAAAAATGGGCAGTCTAACATTTAAGGTTTATGGACTGGGATGGCTGTTGTGTTAGCATAGTTTCTGTTGAAGTTAGTTAAAGTTAAAATCATATAGTTAGGGGAAGTCCAAGAAAGATTGGATTAATGCAAATTTTGTCC
Organism: Campanula takesimana; assembly: GCA_026119855.1. Taxonomy (NCBI): domain Eukaryota; kingdom Viridiplantae; phylum Streptophyta; class Magnoliopsida; order Asterales; family Campanulaceae; genus Campanula; species Campanula takesimana. The sequence goes on from JAOWBW010000547.1 coordinate 592,345, forward strand.
TGTTGAGTTTATAGCATGCACTTATATGGTCCTAGAGTCTTTAAGTATAGTTTTTGCCATCTATCTTTTGGATCCTGACTATGAGTAAGAGACTATGGATTGTGTGTGCTACTTTGTGCATTGGTTTAGATAATAGGTGGCGTTCCTGCTTGTGGAGAAGTATATAATATGGGTAATTAAGTTTACACGAAGTTGTCAAGTTTTGTACTGTTTCGACAAAATACACATTTGGCTTTTGCAATCTGGATTATTAGGCACCCATATTGTTAATTCATCGATTAATAATCCCTTCACTATTATGTCAAAACTCAAATATAATGGTTTTTTGATGATTATTATCTGATAATTCATGATCTTAATTTGTAGGTACGTGGTGAGCTTAATGGACCAGAAGTATAGCAATCCAACAAATGAGAAAGTGAAGCTTTTTTTTTTTTTTTTTTTTTTTTTTTTTGCATCATTTGATGGGTTGTAGTTAAGTTAGACTTGTCTTTTTGGGTTAAGTTAGACTTGTTTCGGAACATTAGTTTTAGTGACTTATTTTGTAATATGTTCTTTGGACGTGAATCTTGTAATTCTACTTTTTATGTCAATTGAAGTTTCTTAATATTATAATATTTTGTTTTAATAATTAATTGATTTATTATCAATAAAATATTATTATTAAATTGTATGTAACTGTTGCATTAGGTGTTTATATAGTTTTTTTTATATATAATGGCGTTGCATTAGATGTCTGACTTGTATATTGTTGATAATGGTGTTGCATTAGCTGTGAACTGTTGCATTATATCACCATCTCGTTGCAAAAGGGATTGTTGCATTAGTAAACAAGTGTTGCATTAGTAGTGATCCGCTGCATTGCATTAGATAACGATATAATGCAACGGTCATGCACAAGCGTTGCATTAGAACACTTCCTCGTTGCATTAGACCTAATGCAAGGCAAGCGGATGCAAGGGTCCTACGTCGTTGCATTAGAGCTAATGCAACATGTATTGGCCACTAAAGCAACAAATTTAAGCATTGCATTAGATCAGAAATGTACTAGTGTGATTGATGAACTATATAGATTGATGGATGTAGATCGGACACAATATGAGTTGGAAGTTATTTGTAGATATCCCCATTCATTTGATAGCGGGATTGGTGAGTATTTTCCATTTCGTATTAAAGATGATGCAGATATGGATATAATGTTCGATGTTTCTGTTAAATTTGGTGGGTTGAGTAACTTGTAGTTGTATGTGGTCATGAAATTGATTGAAAATCGACGTTATTGTTTGGGGTAGAAATTTAAACTGCATTCCCATCCTGATGGCAGCAACCTGACTCAACATCTTGAACCTTCAAGTTGTCACCGTAATTCAAACAACTTACAGGTAAACATATATACTAACACGTCTTATTTATGAGGTATTTTGTATCCTATTTTCAGGAACACGAGCTAACGGAGTGGAATACAACTCTAACTACACGTGACCAATTCGAAGACTCAGAGACCCAGTTAAACTCTCATCAACGGCAAAGAGATATGGCCAAACAAAGAGAAAATTTTGGGGGAAACTAGTTCCTCCATAAGTTATAAAAAGTCCTTTTTTTATAAGGTTTAAGGTTTAGGGTTTAGGGTTTAAGCTTTAGGGTTTGGGGTATAGAGTTTAAGGGTTAAAAACATGACTTTTTATAACTTATGGAGAAACTAGTTTCCCCCAAAACACACTCCCAAACAAACTACCCGAAATTCTTGGCCTTGCTAGCTAGTTTGTGATCAATCTCTGATGTAAAGACGCAGCGGAAAAAGTAACTACTAATTGATCGAAATCAATTAATCTGCAAGGTATATAAATTCCTAAGAAGAATTTCAATGAAATCCTTGAATAAGAAATAATGGAGGTTAAAGAGGTATAAATAATTGCAAAGCAATTTTTGAATTGAGAAAAATAATCTAATTTTCGGAATACAACATTAGGCTTATTTTATAGTGCTCATAAAACTTGAAAAAGACTCCTAAACCTTCTAGGAATAACCCTAACCTATATGGTAACATAATAGGACTTAAAAATAACAAAATAACTCCTAATCCTACTCTAAAACCTACTTTAAATGACTCATCAAAAATAATGACGAAAATAACAAATAAAATAAAAACTAATGTAAACTAAAACCTAAAATACTAATTACAATACAAAAATACTTAATATATTTGACTTTGTCAAACATTCGGGTTACATCAATCTCTCAGTATAAATAGATAACACAGATTATGTAATACACACACGCACACAATCATTACTCTCTGATCTACTTTTCTTATTCATCTCATTGTACTTCTATCATCACTAATAATATTTCATCTTTGAGGCTTTATGCCGGCGAACAAGTTGTTCAAGGGCTTTCCTCGTTAAATATCGTGTTCATTCATTCTTGAATTACTTTACAATTTTATTCCTTTGTACCCAATTTCATTTCTTGAAGTTGAATTGCTAAATTTGACCAAAACAATTTGGTGCCGTCTGTGGGAAATTTGGTCTTATAATTGTCAAAGGAATTCAAGATGACTACCGGAATGTCTTCAGCCATGACTTCAGTTGGTCTGAGATCGACAGTGGAGGAAATTCCGATCTCATCAAGCGTGGTATCTTCAACTCAGAGCATTGGTGGTGTCTCACGGCTAATTCAGATTCAAGATGGGTCATTTGCTGCCGCGAACCAGGAGATCCCTATTGACCGCCATGCTGCGTGACGTGAGGAATCAGGTTCATCTGCAAAATGATACCTCTACTATGCTGATGAATCAAATGGCCAGGTTGCAGCGTGAAATGACCACTCTACAAGGTGGAACACCCGTGACGCAACAACCAACTTCCCAGCATCTTCCAGTCTGTTGCTCCAAATACCCATTCTCCCCATACCAACCTAGAAGGCTTGCTTTTGGAGGTGATGCTGCAGGACCGTCTGGATTTGGTGGGTTCACGCCCGCTACCAGCCTGACTACCAACAACACGAATGTCAATCCTAAAACTGTTGCTCCAACTTCAGCAACATTTGTAACGCCTACCTCGGTGGCAGCAAAGAGTCTTAACCCCCAATTTGATTTCAATTATCTTAATAATTATCAATTTGCTGCTGCTAACAATGATACAGGTAGCCTACTTAGCAGATAAATGCAAGAGCTAAAAGAACTGGTTATGGGTGTGCCAGGGATGACTATGTCGCACAACCAGGCTTCTCCAACATATTATAATGAGTCCCGCTTCACTCCAGCCATAGCCAACGTGGTCATACCAAAAAAGTTCAGTCCACCCCACATGAAGCAGTATGATGGGACAGCTGATCCAACGGAGCATGTTGCATTATATCAAGAGAAGATGGATGTAGTCCATATTCCACCCCAGTATAAGGAAGCTAGCTTTTGCAGGGGTTTTGGTTCAACTCTTACAGGGGCAGCTTTGAGATGGCTCATTAACCAGCCTTTGAGTTCTATCGGATCATATGCTCAGCTTATCAACATGTTCACTAATCAGTTTTCATGCAACAGGGTGTTCGAGAAGCTGACAAGTGATCTTTACATGGTGATCCAGCAACCTGAAGAACTGCTTAAAGACTACCTGAGCAGGTTCAACAGGGAGGCAGTGAACATCTCCAACCTGGATACTGCAACTGCAATTAAAGATTTCAGGATGGGACTTAAGAAGGACTCTCCATATTATGATGACCTAGTCATGATGCCACGCAGGCTGGATGAAATCCGAACCAGAGCATCTAAATTTATCAGGTTGGAAGAGGACAAGTTGCTCCAAAACAAAGCAATCAAGAAGAATACAACTTCAGAATATTCTAGCGACAGAACAGACGCGTCTCATTCTGGTGGCAAGATAGAAACATCTCATGCCAAGTCTAATAGGGGCAAACCCTACTCTAAACCTAACTCTTCTAGAATTCATGTTGTAGATGATAATGATGATGATTCATTATATCCTATAATCGATGACTATTGTTTTTCCGTTGATATTGCAGGACTGATCAACGCTATGGACAGCCTGGGTGAGAAAGCAAGATGGCCCAAGAAGTCAGACAAACCATCAATTTGGAAGGACAAGTCCAAGTGGTGCGCCTATCATGAAGATTTTTGCCATACTACTGAGAATTGTATTGCACTCAGGAAGGAGATCAACCACTTGTTGTCCAAAGGTCTCCTTAAGGAATTGCTTGGTAGAAGGCGTAGACGCATTGAAGATCGTGTAGACAACCAGGAGAAGCAAGTTGAGAATCCACCACCTCATCCACCTCCAACTAGAGTGGTCAACATGATTAGTGGTGGCTCAGACATATGTGGAACAACCTATTCAGCTGCAAAGCGTCGTGCTGCAGATGCAAAGAAGGACAGGTCCTATTTGCCCTCAAGATCTGTCAATAAGGGTAAGGGTCAGGAGATCTCTTTCGATGAAGATGATAGGGTCAGCATCTAGGATCCACATCATGATGCCTTGGTCGTGAGCCTCCAGGTTGCAAACTGTTTGGTGAGGCGCATCTTGATCGATAATGGGAGTTTAGTCAACATCGTTACAACTGATGGTTTGAAAGGAATAGGGATTCCACTTGAGAATGTGACTAAGAGTTCATCTGTCTTAGTCGGATTTAGTGGTGAAACGAAGCATACTTTTAGAGAAATTACTTTCCCAGTATATGTTGAAGGGATTAAATCTATGGACAAGTTCTGTGTCATAGAGTGTCAGTCATCTTACAACATCATCCTGGGCAGACCTTGGATCCACAATGTGAAAGTTGTGCCTTTAACTTACCATCAGTGCCTCAAATTGCCAACACCTTAGGGAGTTGTCAAGGTCTCAGGAGATCAGCAGACAACTAAGGAGTGTTACAAGGTGTCCATGAAGGCAACAAGCAATCCTAGGCAGGCATAGCAATTACAGCGAAAGGCACGGGATGTACTTGAAGCTACAGAATTTGATATTAAGGAGGTGCAGCTTGATCCTTCTAATCCCGATGTCAAGGTTCTTATAGGGGCAGATATTCCTCCTGAAATAGAAGAAGAAATCTTAGAGTTTCTGAGAAGTAGAACTCAATGCTTTGCATGGAAGCATGAGGATATGATTGGAATCAGCAAAGATGTTATTACTCACAAGTTGAATATTGACCCAAATGCCAAGCCTATCCATCAGAAACGTAGGAAGTTTGCTCACGAGCGCAACCAGATTATTAGAGAAGAGTTGAAAATGTTATTGAAGTCCAAGATGATAAGGGAGGTTGACTATCCTAGATGGATGACCAATGTGGTTGTTGTTGAGAAAAAGAATGGCAAGTGGCGAGTCTGTGTAGACTTTACAGACCTGAACAAGGTATGCCCAAAAGATCCGTTCCCTTTACCCCACATTGATTCTCTAGTTGATGCAACAACGGGCCATGAGATTTTGACTTTTATGGATGCTTCTTCAGGTTTTCAGCAAATTTAGATGGAGCCTTCAGATCAAGAAGATACAACGTTTATTACTCTAGACGGTATTTACTGCTTTATTGTGATGCCCTTCGGATTAAGGAATGCAGAGGTTGGTTAACATGATGTTCAAGAATCAGCTTGAAAAGATAATGGAGGTGTATATTGATGACATGGTGGTAAAATCCAAATGCATTAGAGATCATGCCCGAGATCTTAAAGAAACGTTTGACATCTTGGAGGCGTTCAACATGAAACTGAATCCTTCAAAATGCAACTTTGGTGTTAGGGCTGGGAAGTTCCTCGGCTACTTGGTGACTAAGAGGGGCATTGAAGCAAGTCCAGAGCAGATCAAAGCCATCATCAACTTAGAGTCACCAAAGAATATCAAGGATGTACAAAGGCTCACTGGCAAGGTTACTGCTCTAACCAGGTTTATCTTCAAGTCGTCTGACAGGTGCAAGTTGTTCTATGACGTGCTTAGAAAAAGCAAGTTGTTCCAGTGGACGGAAGAACATGAAGAAGCCTTCAACCAACTTAAAGACTATCTAGCTACTCCTATCCAAACCAGAAACAAGTGAAGCTTTGTACCTGTATCTCTCAGTTTTAGAAAATGCAGTCAACACGGTCTTGGCAAGAGAACAAGATGGTACACAAATTCATGTCTATTATGTAAGTAAGACTCTTCTAGATGCGGAAACCAGGTACTCACATCTTGAGAAACTCATTCTTGCTTTGATAACTGCTTCTGTTAAGTTGCGCCATTATTTTGAAGTTCATCCTATTATTGTGAGGACTAACTATCCTATCAGGAACGTGATGAGAAAACCTGAGATGTCTGGCAGGATGGAAAAATGGTATGTTCAACTTAGTACATATGACATCCAGTATGAGGCAAGGACTGCGATCAAGTCACAATCCTTAGCTAACTTTGTGGCAAATTTCAGTCTCAACCTCCAACCTGAAGTTGAACTCGATGTCCAACAACTTGAAGGTTCAAACTCTCCTAGATTCTGGACGCTTTATACAGATGGAGCATCAAATGCAAGGGGCACATGTTTGGGCATAGTCTTGAGGTCACCCCATGGAGAACTGATTCCTCAAGCTGTGGCTTGCGAGTTCAAGGCGACAAATAATGAGGCTGAATATGAGGCCCTCATTATGGGTCTGGATACTGTTTTAAATTTAAATGTTAAATTTCTCAATGTTTATAGTGATTCCTTGTTGTTGGTTAACCACTTTAATGGATCTTATACAGCCCAGCATACCAGGATGTCGAGTTACTTACAGCATGTTAAATCCTTGGCTGGGCAATTTGAAAAATTTACCTTCCAGCAAATCCCAAGGGAAGAAAATGCTGAAGCTGACGCATTGGCCAACTTAGGATCAAGTTGTAGGAGCATGTTGAACAATGTCATACCCATAATTCATATCCTACACCCGGCAATAGACCAACATGAGACGAACCAAATTGATGACCAACCTGATACACCAGCTAGCTCATTTAATGATATGACGTCTTGGAAACTACCCATAATAAAGTTTCTATAGGATGGGATAGTGCCACAAGGTGTCAAAAATGCAAAAGCTTTCAGGATAAAGGTATCAAGGTTTATATTAATCGATAATGTACTGTTTCGTATGTCATTTACAGCTTTATACATGAGGTGTTTGGAGCCCCAACAAGATAAACAGGTACTAAGAGAGCTGCATGATGGTGAATGTGACAACCATTCTGGGGGCAATTCACTATCTTCCAAAGCATTGAGAACATGGTACTATTGGCCAACTATGCGCCAAGATGCAATCAAGTATATTTAGAAATGTGATGCCTGTCAGAGACACAACAACATCTTACACCAACCTGCTGAGCCTCTACATCCTATCTTGTCACCTTGGCCTTTCATGCAATGGAGAATAGACATTGTTAGCATGCTACCCAAAGTACCTGGGGGCAAAGTGTTTATGTTAGCTATGACTACTACTTCTCAAAGTGGATAGAAGCTGAGGCCTTTGTGCAAGTTAGAGACAAAGAAGTGATCTCGTTCTTGAAAAGAAAAATTATTAGCAGGTTTGGAGTTCCTTCAGAGATTGTTTGTGACAATGGGTCCCAGTTCATCAGCAAAAAGACTCAACATCTCGTTCATGAACACGACATTTTGGGGAAACTTTGATTTTAGGGCTTTGATTTGTGGTGGTTCTAAAACACATCTTTCAGAATCGTGATGATCTATTAACCCCAGGCACCTAAAACCCTCAGGTAACTCAACGGCCATGGAAATTTCAAACCAGGAAAAGAAGAAGCAAGAAAATTGAGACTCACCAGAGATTTCGTGAAGCAACTTCTATTTCTCTCTCTGCAAAACTGGAAAATCGAATTCGCCTTATGGGTATTTAAGATGAGGACATGACGGTTCTAGACTCTAGACCCCTATTTAAACTCAAGTACCTAGAAACCCTCTCAACCATCAACCTCAACCGTCCAAATAAAACCTCTACCACGTGCCCACGTTTTGGAGATTTTCGAATAAAAAAATTCCTTTTCAAATTCAAAAATCAGGGGCAATTGTTTGGGGTAGAAATTTAAACTGCATTCCCATTCTGATGGCAGCAACCTGACTCAACATCTTGAACCTTCAAGTTGTCACCGTAATTCAAACAACTTACAGGTAAACATATATACTAACACGTCTTATATATGAGGTATTTTGTATCCTATTTTTCAGGAACACGAGCTAACGGAGTGGGATACAACTCTAACAACACGTGACCAATTCGAAGACTCAGAGACCCAGTCAAACTCTCATCAACGGAAAAGAGATATGGCCAAACAAACTACCCGAAATTCTTGGCCTTGCTAGCTAGTTTGTGATCAATCTCTTAGTATAAATAGATAACATAGATTATGTAATACACACACGCGCACAATCATTACTCTCTGAGCTACTTTTCTTATTCATCTCATTGTACTTCCATCATCACTAATAATATTCCATCTTTGAGGTTTTATGCCGGCGAACAAGTTGTTCAAGGGCTTTCCTCGTTAAATATCGTGTTCATTAATTCTTGAATTACTTTACAATTTTATTCCTTTGTACCCAATTTCATTTCTTGAAGTTGAAATGCTAAATTTGACCAAAACAGTTATGAAGAGGTTGAAGCATGTATTGCAGACAAATTTCATAGGAATTCACCAAGTTCCAATCGAGATGCAGGCATTGGTCCAAGTACCCAAACCCTTCTATCCACCCAAACATCGAATTATGATATTGGGGCATGCATAAATGATCAAGTTGAAGATGAGAATTCAGAAGATGATGAAGATTATAAAGAAGAGAAAGAAACAAATGTAGATGAAGAACTAGAAGATGTTGATGATGGATATGAAGAGTGTAGTAGTGATTCTGGTATATATTTAGGGGAGGGTGATGATGGCCCGATTGATAATGATGTGGAAACAAATTTGGTTAGTTATGAAGCACCGGAAAATCGGATGTATGAGAGAGGAGATTATGCTTTTTACAGTGATATTGGTGATCTTGCTCGAGAAGAAGAAGGCTAGATTGATTTCCAAACTCAACTGAGTTTTCTAGTTTGGGATCCAAAGAAAGATGAAATTTCTAAAGGCATACACTTTTCTACCAAGAGTGAGGCGTAATTTGAGATAAAGAAGTACCACATTAATTCCAACCAGCGGTTCAAGGTAAAAAAGAGCACACACCTCATTCCTGGGTAATAGAATGTCTACTAAAAAAATTTCCATGCAATTTTTATGTTCGCTTGAGTCGGAAGAAGCTTGGGTATTGGCAAGTGACCCAATACAAGATTCCTCATCGCTGCTTGTATGCTGGAGAAAGTCAAGATCACCCCAACCTAGACGCGAGGCTCATTGGTCGGCAAGTAGTATGTTTTATTAAGAAGGATCTAGATGTGAAGATATTATTGCACATATAAATGAAATGTATGATAAGACAATTACCTATAAGAAGGCATGTTCTGGAAAACAGAAGGGTATAGCAGAAGTATTTGGAGATTGAAGGAATTTTATAAAAGGTTACCCCGCGTCCTAGCAGCCATTCAAAAATACAACCGAGGAACAGTTGTTGAGTATGCTCATCCTGGTCATCCTCCTCCTCTTGGTATCGATCTCTATTTTGAACGTTTTTTTTTGGGAATTTGGGCCTTGTATTTAAGCTTTCTCTCATTTTCAGCCTGTTATTTCAGTTGATGGTACATTCCTACACGGTAGATATAGAGGAGTAATACTGATTACAATGGGTGTCGACGCCCAAGACAGTATACTTCCTCTTGCATTTGCTGTCGTTGAAAAAAAAGACCATTTGAACTGGCGTTTGTTCTTATATCTTGTTTGCAAACATATCATCAAGAGTCGTGAGGTATGCTTGATATCTGACCGTCATTGGGGCATTCTTAAGACTATATCAGAAGATACTTGGTGGCCAAATGTGCATCATCGATATTGCTTGAGGAATATGTGAGCAAACTTCTTGGACAAGCACAGTGGGTCTGATTTGAAGTATTTGTTTTGGAAAGATGGTAAAGCAAATCAAGATAGGAAATTGCAATCTACCTTGGAGACTATTCGTTTAATTAAGCCTGAGGCAATTGCATGGTTCGCTAATTTAGATGCCAGAAAGTGGACATTGGCTCATGATGGTGGTTATAGATATGACATTATGACTACTAACATGTCTGAGGTTTTTAATGGTGTCATGAAAGGAGCCCGTGGGATGCCAATAACAGCAATTGTTGAGACTGCATTTTACCGTTGTGAGGAATACTTTTAGGTTCGACACGGGTTTTCACTGAATGCTTTAGGAGGTAATCCTGATAACCCAAGCATTAATCCCAAAAAGATTCACTATCGATACAGGAAGTGTTGGAGATTATGACCTAGGCCCTTGAGAAAGGCCTCATGTTATGTCATGTTTTCATTTGTTATGGAGATAACAACTTGGATTACTATATGTTTTACATGTTTATTATAATAATCCTCGTCCCTAATACTTATGAAGAGCTAGTATAAGTTTAATCGATGATCATATGATGATCATGTGTATGTGATACAAATTAAACTTATGGGTACTTGTTGTTGAACAAGTACTGGACATGACCCACTATGAGATTTATGTCATGGTAAAATGTCATAATTAAATCTCATATAGTTATATCATTTGATATCCTTAGACCTGAGATTATCATGGTCTTCCACATGATGAACATTATGTTTGACATAGTCAACCGCTACCCTTAACCAGGTAGTCATAAAGGCTATGATTGGCATAATCGGATTCTTGTAGGGAAGAATGATAAGTCAAGATGGAATTTATCCCTCCCTCAAGAGAGATATCTGCTTGGGCCACTCGAAGAGTGAAATTGATGAAATGCGTGGCCACGCTCAGATGAATTGATGTGTTCAATGTCATTTGCTCATATAAATCTACTCAAGATCGAGAAAGCATTCAACAATATAAGTTGACGTGGACCATGATTTATATTCAATATGATATCGCGTGACAAAAGGATTGTGATATGTTCTATAAAGATAAACGAACTTCTTTAAGTTGTATCAATTGGGTAATCATGATGGCCTGCTAGGGTCCGCTCATGATTTATGAGAACAAATGTGTTTGGACTCATTACCAACTTGATATAATCCTATGGGGTCACACACACAATAGAACAATTGTTAAAAAGGCAGAAAGGCAAAATTTTGGCCTGGCACGACCATGCCAAGAACAAAGCACGACCGTGCCAGTATTGACTTCGGCGGGTTTGGCTCGCACCGTGCCACATTGTGAGCACGACCGTGCTAAAGTTCCTGGGGCCAGATTTTTAGGTTTAATTGGGTGACGGGATTTAGGTCTTCTAGGTCATTAAGGGTTAATGACTAGGGACTATAAATACATCTTTTCACCAGCCATTAAACTAATGCAACCCAATATGTTTGAGAAACATAATTCTTAATCCAAGATTGAGAATCAAAGATCAAGAACGCATAAATTCATATAGACTTTGAAGATTAGAAAAACGTGTTTTCTTTTGATGGGATCTAGCAGTCCAGATCTAGAATCGTTCTGGATATTCGTTCGCGTGTGGATACACATAGAGGATGCTTGCTTTAGCATCTCAAGTTCGTGTTCTTGTGATCGTGATCCGATGAAAGCGAAGAACGAGAAGACTTGAAGATTTGAAGATCCAAGATTTTAAATGCACAACAACGGTTAGTATTCTAAATCCATTCTCCTATTAATTTAATCATCATGAATGGATCTTGGGGCTTAGGGTTTTGTTGATTTTAATTGCCGTTTCCTCTGCGCAAGGACCCTCAAAACCCAACAGGAAGAACAGCGAGAAGGCTACAAAAAATTTTGTTAGAAGGTTCAACACTCATGAAATGGGGGTGTATCAAGTGACAACCGCACGTCGTGGTGAAAAAGGTGGAAATATCCAAATTGTCCGATTTAATGATCGCACTTGCACATGTGGTAAATGGGTTGCATATCACATGCCTTATTCGCATCTTCTTGCATGTTGCCAAGCTCAACATATGGACGGTCTTTCTTTCATTGATCTATTTTACACTCTTTTAGAATACTACAAGACATGGAAGGGAACATTTGAACCACTACCTCATGAGGACTATTGGAATGTGGATGATTTGGTGCCACATTTTTTACCTAATCCCAACCTTCGACGTGCTGCAAAGTCCGGACGGCCCAAATCTAGACAATTTCTAAACACCATGGACTTTCAAGCAGATAAACGAAAGAATAAGTGTTCAACATGCAAGCAGGAAGGCCACAATCATCATAGATGTCCAAATAATAGGGCATAGATATTTCATGTAATTTCTATTTGAGTTGGATGTAATATTTTTTTTGAACTTCGTTCTATTTCACTTAGATGTACCATTTTATTTGACTTTGATGTACCCTACTATTTGTACGATCCGACATCATAACAGACCCGAGGCATAACAAGATGTAGGCACGCGTATACCTATCAATAATGTCCTGTGGGGACTCATCTGCGAGTGTCTCAAACTCCCTAAAATGGGTCAGAATCCACTTAAGCTTTGACTACTCCCTTCAATCTCTCCATCAGGTAGGACAGCACCTAAAAGCTCCTGACACACCATGCCTTCCAATTTGGAAGCGGCGGATAGTCAGCATCAGTGACAGGCTCCCCATCTATCGGCAAACCGGAAAGCATGCTGATATCCTATAAGGTGACAGTCATCTCACCGACTGGGAAATGAAATGTGTGGGTTTCGGGACGCCATCGCTCGACCAGTGGCTCAAGTAAACCGTAATCATACTGCAACCTCCCTATATGATGGACCCCTACGAACCCAGTCGATGTTAATCTCTCTAATATAACAGGAGCCAACCTCTGTGGCAGAGCCGAGCCGTGTCTAAACGTCAAACTCTGCACCGGCTGTCCTGCCCAAATATATCAAGCTCGATGATTGTAATGTGCAGTCAAGACGGTATCCTCAATAGGCCCAGGATCAACGATATTAGCCATCTGTTTGAACAAAACAACAAGAGTTATATGTACACCCAAATTTAATTCAAAATAACACAATAAAGAAACTATAACAACAAATACATTTGTTAACAACATTGTCCATCTGATTCTCTCTATTATTTCTAACAAATATGTACACATTTTATCAAAGAAATTGATATACACTTGAATTTCTCCAAAATTTGTCAATATGCAAATCCAAAAAAATTGATATACACTTCTTTGATATACACTTGAATTTGTCAAAATTTACACCACAAATGTTGTGCAACAATGCAAATCCATCAAACACAATTTTTGTTAAAGAAACCCTAATATATCATTTTTTGATATACACTTGAATTTCTCAAAATTTACAACACAAATGTAAAAAATCGTAACAAAATAGAGCAATAAAAAATGGAATACTTACTTGTTAGTTTGACAATCACCCGTTTGAGAGCAGTTGATTTGAACGAAGAATGGAGTTTCCTCTCCTCTCTTTGTCTCTCTGTTCAACCCTCTCTATTTTTCCTCTTCAAATGAATCTGTCGACAAGTACCAGGAAGGTGATTTTATTCTCGCCATAACTCGCTATTGAGAGAAGCGAGTTCTGAACTTAAAGAATTTACAGTTTTGCCACTCACGTAAATCGCCTCTGCTAATAGCGAGTTTAGATTAAAATTAAATTGAATTTCGGCTTTTTCAGTAAATCATTTAATTCACTTTTTAGTTAAACAAACTGTTGGGGTATCAACCCAAGTCCCACATCAGCAATTGAAAGAAGAATTGCATAGTATAAGAAAGAGTCCACCCACTCCATTAGTATGAGGCCTTTTGGGAGTTGACCCAAAAACAAATCCGTGCAAGCTAGGCCTAAAGCGGACAATATCATACTAATGTGGAGTGGTGGTGTAGATACCCCGGGGGACCACGGCTTGGCTAGAGCGCGTGAATACCTAAGATGTCTACTTGATTTTAAGAGTCGCCACCTATGTTTTAGAGAAACATAAGAAAAACCTAAAAAGAGCCAATTTTATATACAAAACCAGAGATTCGGGAAGAGAAGGGTTCGGGGGTTAGGTGACGGAGTGGGAAGTACTTAAACACCCACTCCGCCCCGCTTACGCGGGTCTTGCTACTTTTGGTATTCTAATGCTAAATGTCCTTCAATTTAATGATAAGAGAAATGTGCTAACAATTATAATGAAAAGAAAGGGGAAATTTATAGAGGAAAAATAAAAGAGAATTGCTTATTTATTGATTTATACTAAACATTACATGTCGAATTATTGCTAGATAATTACATTAAGAAATGAGAATGTAAATTAAAGTGGAATTAAAATGTTGGGATGTAACCTTGACCAAACTTCAATAGTGAAGTGGTCTTTTGGTTGTATCCCTTTTTATGGAGATTGCATACATTGACTAGACATGAATAAAATAAGAAGAAGAATGAAGTTGTACCTTAAGAAGAGGACTTCAAACGTGGACTTGAAAATGGTGTTTTGTTGTGGAGAAATTGTTGTAGAACAATTTTATGTAGAGTCTTGTTACGAAGAACTCTTGTTGGGAGAATTTGTGTAGAGAATTGTGTATAGAAAATTCAAGTCTAAAAATGAGGTCTAAGAGAGCTAAAAGAGATCCAAAAGATATGGAAAAGAGGTCCCCTTCCAATGGTGGATTGGAGGGGTTTTTATAGTTGAAAGGGGATGTTTTTGGTGCCAAGATGGAGTCACCAAGATCAGTTTCCCGGGCAAAATCATATAAAATGAGCAAGGGAGAGATTCTTGGACAGAATCTGTAACTGACACGCCCAGACGCGCGCGCATCCCGTATAGTCGGCGGGAGGCGTGCGCTTCTGGCCCCAAAGGGCGGAGGCGCGCGACTTCAAAATGGCGATTTTGACAGAATGGACTAGAAAGTTAACTTTGTTGTGCAGTTTAGACCAAAAAATGACGGAATCAGTTAAGAACTTAACCGAACTAACAAAAATTAACAAAAACAAGTAAAGTAAAAATACTATGTATGCAATCGGGGTGAGAGGTCCAAAGCGGGGTGTCTACAGAGCCCCTCAGCGACGTGGATTGCGAAGCAAAACGTGTCGACGAAAGAAAGACAACCGCCGAGGACATCGACAAGAGAAAACAAAGATTCGATAAAGAAGGAATTTGAAATTACAAAGGATAGGAGTGCGCTCCCTGTGTGAGTGGCTTTCGTGGATGGAAAGGGTGTGGTGGCTTGAGACGGCCCACCACGGCCACAAAATTTTAAAAATGTGTGGTGGCTTGAGGCGGCCCACTACGGCCACAAAATTTTTAAAAAGGTGTGGTGGCTTGAGGCGGCCCACCACGGCCACAAAAATTTAAAAAGGTGTGGTGGCTTGAGGCGGCCCACCACGGTCACAAAATTTTTAAAAAGGTGTGGTGGCTTGAGGCGGCCCACCACGGCCAAAAAATTTTAAAAAGATGTGGTGGCTTGAGGCGGCCCACCACGGCTGCAATTTAAAGAAAGAGAGGAATTTTGAAATTGTGAAAGATGGGGGTGCGCTCCCTGTGTGAGCGGCTTTATTGATATAGAAAGGATATAGCGGGATCCGTCTTGCTGATGCGGGGTCCGTTTGCTGATGCGGGATCCGTTTGCTGGTGCGGGATCCGTTTGCTAGAGGCGGGATCCGTTTGCTAAGGCGGGATCCGTTTTCTGATTGCGGGATCACCGTGGACCAAATTGCTGTCTAAAGCTGCAGTTGCCGTTGACTCTATCGTGGGGATGCGGGCATGGTTGACTGTGGACCATTTTCTGCTGGGGATGAAGTGCCTTGAGTAGCGGATGCTGTTGACTTCGTGGTGGTACCTGTTATGTGTGTGCTTGGCAGGTATATGTGTTTGTGCAAGAAGATGCATGAAGTGTGAAATGAAGAGAGAAATAGTGCTCGTGGTGCAATGTGATTTGAAAGCAGTTTGTATGAGAGAGAAGTAAAGTGATTCTGTGTGTGAAGTGATTTTTGAAAGCAGAGATTGCTTGAGATGAATGATGTTCATACCTTCACCTACCATTGCCGCTTGATTGGGGATGGATTGCTGAAGGATGTTGCTTATTTTGATGAAGAATGTCCATGCTTTGGATGGAGAATGATGATGTTGATGGTGATGAATGGTTCTTGCCTTTGAAGGAGTGTTGGCGAGATGGTATTCTGGATAATGGGTTGGTCGTGCCAGAGGGCTGCCTACGTATCCCTTGAAGAGAATCAGACCAGCGTAGTTCAAGGATGCTGGGGAATACTGGAGGAGAAGCTAGGAGCAAAGCAAAGTAAAACACATACATTTGCACATAAAAGAAAAATCTTTTTTTTTTTAGATTAGAAGGGAAAGAATATGCACACACGTGAGAAAAAGATTTTTTTTTTTTAGTTCGTGGGTGAACCATTTTGACCATTGTGTGTTTGTGAAGCCAACCCAAGATCAAGTCATGTTCAATCGAAGTCCGGATTGCCTTGCTTGAATGATGTCGTTGTTGCCGTGGTGTCCAATGAAATTGATGTCTAGCCCCAAGAGATTTGTCGTTTATGGGGCTTCAAAAGGACTGTTGATGCCGAGATGCCAAGGGGTTGCTGACTGCAAAGCCCCTCGAATGCTGAACTTTGAGTGGCTTATGAAGCCCCAAGATGAATCAACTCTTAGCCCATTCAAATAAACTGTCTTTTGTTGTCGACGTGGGCAAGCCCCAAGAGAAGATCATTGATACCAAGCTTTGAGAGATTGCTAAGCCCCAAATGTCATGGGCTTTTTGTTTACAATCTTGTAGATGGCGGGATGTGAAGAACTTTCGGTGTGAAGCTCCAACTTATCTTGGCATTGTATTGAGAGCAGATGCACCATTGGGTAGAACTCATGAAAGTGATTTTCCTCTTTCTCTTGCTTGGAGATGGATGGCCTTTTTTGTGGTTGATACCCAAATGGCAGAAGGCCCATGTTGGAAGTGTAGTACGGTCTTCAGGAGACGTCTCGTGGGAGATGGTGATGTTGTTGCAGATGATAAGGTGTTGGTGTGATAAAGTCTTGAATGGTATGTTTGGTCGAGTCTTCTTGAGTTGAACCGACGGCGGATCTTCGGATGCAGCCTGTGCTTTTGATCTTGGAGAAGGGGGTGCTGTATTGCAGAAACATTGGGATTGGCCGTAACTCTGTCTCTAGAGTTAACATATTGGCATTGCCCGCCATAACTCAGCCGGGTGAGTCTAGCATATTGAATCTTTTTCCTTTTCTCTAAGACTTCCTTCAGAATCTCGCTGTGAGTTCTAACAAGAATCATCAAATTCATTCATATCATCGGAGCCTTCATTTAAAACCAAGAGGCCTTTTGACTGGAAGTGTTGAGGGACCATTGAAGTTTGATCCCTTTCATGGAACAATAAGACTACTCCCAAATTGCATTGCTCGGGTACCACTACCCCAAAAGCTTGTTAATTACGAAGCCCCAATATTGCCCTTTGCTTGTATTACTGTAATGCCGTAGCCCAAAAGATTGTAGATTGCGAAGCCCCTTGAGACCTTTTGGTATAAAGCTTCAAATGTTGCTGGGGACATTGAAGTGAATTGTTTCTTGCCGAGGGAGCCTTTAAGACTTGATCGTAGCCCCTAGAGTGCCATCCTTGATTGCGAGAAAGGTCCATCCTTGATTGGGGGAACGAGTACGGGCACACATGACAAGAGGGCTTTTTTACATCCCTTTTGAGAGACTTTGAGGATAGTCTCAAATATCTTTCTCGAGCATAGCCCCTAGGGCTTATTGATAGTCAAATGAAGCAAAAGAAGCCCTTGTTCTTGAGTCACATAGCCCCTAGGGCGTTACCATTTGTTGAGAAAAGCAAGAGTGACTCATCCTCGTGCGAGGGAACAAACATGAGAGGACATGGCAAGAGCTACTCCATTTCTCGGGAGCCTTTCGTCGTACTTTAGAAGCACATACTTGCAGAAGCTTTGAAAACTAAGACACATGTTGTTGCTATTTGCTGCCAAAGCCAATTGACTAGCTAGGGATTATTTGTGCAACCTCGTGCCCTTTTATGATGGGCTCGTTCTTAGATGGGTCTTGGTTACCACGGGCCTTCTTTTCATGAACCCAAAAATGCACACTGCTGGAGAATGATGCCGATAACCCAAGACAACTTTTGATGGTGCCATATTTTGTCGAGCCTTTTGCAATCTCAAAGTTGACTCGGTGGGGAATTTACTTGCTGAGGAGATCCAATGTAGAGCTTGTGCAGTTGTCTTCTTTAGAGGCCGGAGATCTCCATTTCTCTTTCCCTTCTCTCTCTCACTCTTTCATTTTTTTTTATGACGCACCCTGTTTTTTGCCTAGACCGCCCTTTCGGGTTTTCAATCTAGCGGGCATCTCTTTTGCGTCTTCTTTTTTTGACTCGATTAATGAGGAAGTGTGCATTGACTCTGGCTGAAGAGATAAGACATATGATTTTGCGGTGAAGACCTCTTGTCACTAAAGATGAGTGACATTGACTCGACTAGGGAAGTAGCCCCTAGTATTGACTTTGTATATATTTGTTGAATGACTCACGAAGGCAAGTAAGTCATTAAGAGAGAAGAGAAGGAAAGCCCCAATTTGATTGCAAGAAATTGGGAGTATGCAGAAAGAATAGAAGCCCTAGACTCGACAAGGAACGGAAAGTGATTCCAAATCTAGGAAAGTTGTTCAATCTTGAGGTGATTAATTCATTGGCAAATGAATCGTACAAAGATGTCTTGACAAGTTCGAGATGAAGGTCGATCACCATAACGCGCTAGGGCTAAACATATCTTCTTTCTTGCATTAGACCGGACCCGAAGGTTGCCTACGTTCCTCCAGTGAAGAGGCTCAGGTCACCGTAGTTCTTGTGGATGCTCCATTCGCCGTGATTAATTGTTGCTTCGTCGTGATTGTTGTCGATGTTGCTTCGTCCTTCGTTTGGTGGAATGATATTGTTGTTGTGAACTTCTTTGAATGAAGGGGGATTTTTTTTTTGTTTTTTTGTTTTTTTTGTGCTCTAACTTTTGCCTATGTTGATTTGAGGATTTCAACCTAGCGAGTTTTTATTTTTTTTTTTATTTTTTTTTTATTTTTTTATATATCCCCTTTTGAAAACTTTGCTTCATGATCATTGCTCCACCTTTCCTTGTCTTGATTTCGTTGTTGTTGATGTCTTCGTTGTTGATGCCGTCGTCGATGTTTAGCCCCTAGGCGTTCAAGCGATGGCCTTCATTCTAAAACGTGTTTAGACATCTTTTCATCATTTTGCCAAGAATTAGATTGAGCAACTTGGAAGAGTGTATGAGGACAAGAACGAATTTTATTTAATGATTGACTCAAAATTTAACATTGGACGAGAGAAAACATTAATGCACACTTAAGAGGACTTTTGACTCTTTTTTTTTAATCCTATTTCTAAGTAGAGAAAGAGAAACAGAGATTGTTGTCGTCATCCCCCATGTCGTTGTAGTCCTCATTGTCGTTGTAGTCTTCCATGTCACTACATTCTTCCATGTCATTTCTTGGGAACCCTTTGTCGTTGAAGCTTGTGTCATAGGAGGACTCGGCCACTTCTCGGAGCAAATTGTCAATTCTAACCCCCGCATCATGCATGCTTGAAAAATCGGAGTGAAAAGCCTTACTAAGATGAGTGCGGTAGTCCTTTTCAAACACTTCAAGAAGATGTCCATTTGTTCCTTCTTGGAAGGCCTATCAACCATCTCGGCTAGCTTGTCATTCCAACGGCGATAGAAGTCCCCAAATGATTCATCACTCATTTGCACGGTGCTCTCAAATTCCTTTTTGGTGGGGCGGAACATGGAGTTGCCTTGATATTGTGACTTGAAGGCAAGCATAGCAACATCCAAATTGAGGCGGGTGGAAACTGGAAGACCCATATACCAATCTTTTGCGACCCCCTCGAGAGTAAGCGGGAAGCATTGTGCCATTATTTGAGGAGACACTTTCTTTTGTAGCATGGCCCAAATGTAGGAGTCAACATGAGCGTCGGGGCAAGAGTTGCCGTTGAACTTTCCAATATCGGGCATCTTGAACTTTTCGGGAAGAGCCTCTATTATGTTCATGAGGAGAGAAGCTTGATGAAGATCGGTGCTTGGGCCCTTGTGCAAATTTAGCCCACTAAGCCTTTTGGTCAATGTAGGACATGAGAGTGTTGACCAAACCGGTATTGATGCCTTGGACCTTTCTTTCATTCGTGAGCCCCTTCAGTTGGTCCTCGAGTTTGGATACTTCTCTTTTATGGGCCATTTCTACATGCTCGTAACGGGCTCGCCATAAATCATCCTTGCGGCGAGCATCCTCAGCTAGTGTATCAATTTGCCCTTTCAATACTTTCACCATGCAGAATAACCCTTCATTTGGACACGGGAATGCCGTTGCCGTTTGAAGCCATTGGACCTATGGAGAGAACACGGTTGATCTTAGGATGGCCCCACAAACACCTTTTGAGTAAAATGATTTCACCCACAAACAAGAAAAGACTCAACCACATAAAGAAAAATGACTCTTTTTTTTTATTTACAAAAGTCGAAGGACGTGGTCCTTTTTGGGGTTTCTAGAAAAATAGTGGAATCGTCACACTAGTATATAGACCTTCTCGCGGTCCCATATACTCATCGGATTCCACCACGCTTGTGAATCCTACATGTGTCGGGATTAAACTAAATTAATGTAGTAAAGCATACATGCGGGGGCGGATTTTTTATTTGCGTCCATTATGACCACTTGGGGACGGATTTTTATTTCGTCCATAACAACGAGTGGCATGTATGATTTGAAGACATTAGTTTAGGGAAATCTCGGCACATGGAAACCGACTTGAGTCACGGAGTGTTAGACCCTAACTAGAATTGTGTGGTTTGTGCTCGGCTAAAGAGAGGCTTAAAGGTCACCCCCGGCATGTAGTCATGAACTACGCCACGGGCTGAGGTTTACCGCTTCGGAAGAGTCAAGGTCGAGTGGAGCTTGAAACTTCCTAGGACGGGCCTCGACGGGTTTGGGGTTGGACTTGTGCGACTCGATAGTGAGCAGTTGATAAGAATTGTGTGCGTAGTGTGAGGTCTAACAAGTGACAAAATATTTTTTTTTTCAAAGGAAATAAAAAAAAAACAAATAAGCACATAGTTACAACTTTCGAATCACCCGTGTGACCGATAAAAATGAAACAGAAAATAAAAAGCAATTATGTGCAGGCCCGGTGCCCACACACTGTCAAGAATGTCCATTCTGTTCACTGCTCTGTTCTGGAAAATTTCCCAGACGCGCGCGCTTTGGGCTTTGAGGATGGGAGGCGCGCGCCTTAGGCACTAGAGGGCAGAGGCGCCCGCTTCTGGGCAGTACCTGCAAATCAGTGGGTTCAAGAGATTGCCTTGACCCTAAATTATAGAACTTTTCCCCTGCAGTAAACGTTAGCACAGAAACATGGAATTGAAGGACAAGACGGGAGGCGGGCGATTCTGGTAATTAGGGTCGGACGCGCGCGCTTTAGGCCAAGAAGGCCGGAGGCGCGCGCTTCCTACCCTTTTTACCAGAATGCCCAGAAAACAGATATAAGAACACCAAAAGCAGAAAATGCAAGTTTAACCCTCTACATCCCCAGCGGAGTCGCCACTGTAGATACCCTGGGGGACCACGGCTTGGCTAGAGCGCGTGAATACCTAAGATGCCTACTTGATTTTAAGAGTCGCCACCTATGTTTTAGAGGAACATAAGAAAAACCTAAAAAGAGCAAATTTTATATACAAAACCAGAGATTCGGGAAGAGAAGGGTTCAGGGGTTAGGTGACAGAGTGGGCAGTACTTAAACACCCACTCCGCCCCGCTTACGCGGGTCTTGCTACTTTTGGTGTTCTAATGCTAAATGTCCTTCAATTTAATGATAACAGAAATGTGCTAACAATTATAATGAAAAGAAAGGGGAAATTTATAGAGGAAAAATAAAGGAGAATTGCTTATTTATTTATTTATACTAAAGATTACATGTCGAATTATTGCTAGATAATTACATTAAGAAATGAGAATGTAAATTAAAGTGGAATTAAAATGTTGGGATGTAACCTTGACCAAACTTCAATAGTGAAGTGGTCTTTTGGTTGTATCCCTTTTTATGGAGATTGCATACATTGACTAGACATGAATAAAATAAGAAGAAGAATGAAGTTGTACCTTAAGAAGAGGACTTCAAACGTGGACTTGAAAATGGTGTTTTGTTGTGGAGAAATTGTTGTAGAACAATTTTATGTAGAGTCTTGTTACGAAGAACTCTTGTTGGGAGAATTTGTGTAGAGAATTGTGTATAGAAAATTCAAGTCTAAAAATGAGGTCTAAGAGAGGTAAAAGAGATCCAAAAGAGATGGAAAAGAGGTCCCCTTCCAATGGTGGATTGGAGGGGTTTTTATAGTTGAAAGGGGGATGTTTTTGGTGCCAAGACGGAGTCACCAATATCAGTTTCTCGGGCAAAATCATATAAAATGAGCAAGGGAGAGATTCTTGGACAGAATCTGTAACTGACACGCCCAGACTCGCGCGCATCCCGTATAGTCGGCGGGAGGCGCGCGCTTCTGGCCCCAAAGGGCGGAGGCGCGCGACTTCAAAATGACGATTTTGACAGAATGGACTAGAAAGTTAACTCTGTTGTGCAGTTTAGTCCAAAACTGACGGAATCAGTTAAGAACTTAACCGAACTAACAGAAATTAACAAAAACAAGTAAAGTAAAAATACTATGAATGCAATCGGGGTGAGAGGTCCAAAGCGGGGTGTCTACAGGTGGAGGTGGTCGCGGTCCCAACAACTGGTATCAGAGCCCAGGTTGGTTGATGAGCCCGACGCGCAGTGGACCGCGTGTGTGAGATGTGTGGGAATTCATTTGGTGTGACCTCGCGAATGGAGCTCTGTGTGTGCCTTGTGTCGAAAGTCTTCTCGATATTGGTGATCGGGCGGCGTGTCCCGCATGTGGTGAATAGCGGCGGTGCAAGTAAACTTCGCTGGAGGTGGTCCTTGGTTGAGGGGAGGTTTGTTGGGGTATCAACCCAAGTCCCACATCGGCAATTGAAAGAAGAATTGCTTAGTATAAGAAAGAGTCCACCCACTCCATTAGTATGAGGCCTTTTGGGAGTTGACCCAAAAACAAATCCGTGCGGGCTGTGCCTAAAGCGGACAATATCATACTAATGTGGAGTGGTGGAGGTGGTCGCGGTCCCAACACAAACTCGCTACCACTAAAAGCGATTTCCCCCCCCCCCCCCCAAAAAAAAAAAAAAATAAACTCGCCAACAGTAATAGCGAGTTCCTGAAAAGTGGACATTTTGACAAATAGTTTGGGAGAGTTGGTATTTTGGGAATTATTATTTTAAAAATGAATTATTTGAGAAAAAAATCGTCAATCGGCAGTGAGTATCTTTAATACTCTCTCCGTATATGTCAACTCTTTTTTTTTTTTTTTTAGTCTGTCTCAAAGTATATGTCCATTTTTTTTTTTAATTGAAGTTGACTAAGAAAATTTAAAATTACATATCTTCGAGAGGAAGTGGAATAGTGATTAGATTTCTTTTGCCTTTTCTTTACATCAAATACCTTTATTAACTTATTTTAATAATAAATTCATGAAATAATATTTATACTCTACGTGGATGAATTTCAAATATTGCCTCATATAATAAAATATACAATGTGTAGGTCCATTATGAGTGAGGTACAAGGAGTGATTATTTTATTTGAACTGCTGGTATCCAATTATTACATTGAACGTAAACTAATCTGACTCGAGCCAGATGACACAACGATAGTAAAGCCCAGAAGAATTTCAAACTTGCTTGATGTGAGACTTATGATTTACTTAGAACACCCCAAAAGAGATGAGTGAAACACAGTTAACCTCAATCTGATCTAAATTTTTTTATTTTTTTTTCCTTTTCACTTATGATTCTTAATGTATGATGCACATAAGCCCAAAGAGATACCAACAAGTATGCAACTAGATTTTCTGAAGTTTGATGAGACAAAAACTTTGGATCAAGTTTAAGCTTATGCAACATTTCGTCGTGTCATATGTTATTTTCCTTTTCTCCATCTGCTTCTGGTACATAAATAACGACAATCAACATTAATCCGATCATGATCTCTAAACTTAATGTCATTCTTTACTTATTACTATCTATAATTCGTTTCATAATAAAGAGCTACGTACGTAATCTGCAAGCAATATTGCAAACAACATCCGTTACGATTCACTCTTAAAAGCATATCCTTAATTCCTTATTCATCATCAATGTGTTTCCCAGAAAGAAAAGAGAGTGTACCATAAGCAAACTCCAACACAGCTAAATATGATATGAACATCTACAACTGAGATATCCACAAATCAAATCTCTCCTTGATTGCAATAATGGGCATTAATATATAGAATCTGGCAGACTTATTAATAATATTATCTGCAAAAAAAAAAAAAAAAAAAAAAAAATCAGAAAATAGACATGTATTAACTTTTTACTGATATGATTTAGAAGTATATATAGCAATGACCATATGGACTAAGAAAATACTTCAGTTTTAGCCATGACTAGGAAGAAAGTGAAGCTTGCTTTCATAACCAATGACTCTGCAAGGAAAGCAACGTACAAGAAAAGAAAGAAGGGTCTGATGAAGAAGGTGAGTGAACTGAGTACTCTTTGTGGCATTGATGCATGTGCGATCATCTACTCTCCCTACGAGACTCAACCAGAGGTGTGGCCGAATAACAGTGGGGCCCAGCGCGTTTTGGCTCAGTTCAAAAGGATGCCCGAAATGGAGCAGAGCAAGAAGATGGTGAATCAAGAGAGTTTTATTAGGCAGAGGATAGGGAAGGCGAATGAGCAGTTGAAGAAACAGTGTAAGGAGAATAGGGAGAAGGAGATGACAGAGGTGATGTATCAGTGTTTGACTGGTAAAGGGATGCATAATTTGATCATGTCGGATTTGAATGATCTTGGGTGGCTTGTGGATCAGAATTTGAAGGAGATTTATAAGAGGGTTGAGGTTTTGAAGAAGATGGGGGCGAGCCCACCACCACCACTGCCGCCACCTCAACCACCATCACCACTGCTGCCACATATGATGGGGGTGAGTGGTGGTGGTGGTTCTGGTCATGAGGTGGCGGGGAGAGTGGTGGTGCATGGGTTGCAGGAGGAGAAGCCGGTGGTGGATAGTAATAATATGGAGCAGGGGACGGATCAGGGGATGCAGAGGACGATGACTACTACTCATTGGTTTACAGATTGGATGAACAATCCGATCAATGATCAGAATATGGGGTTTGGGATTGGGGATGAGATGGTTATGCCTTTTGGGGATAATCCTAATCGGATGTGGTCTAATGCTTTTTTCCCTTGAGAGAACTTTCACTATTTACTACAGAAGTGTTTTTTTCTTTTGTTTTCTTCCTTTTTTTCAGTGGCATGTTTTTTAGAGGATACTCCCAATCCCAAGTGCTCTCTATGGATTGTTTTTCGCTGTATGCATACATTCGGGTGCTTGTTTTGATACTTAGAAATGTGGTTGTTTGTCAAGTTCATGTTTCTGATGTTAAATCTTTTGGTTTTTGTTTTTAGGCCTACAAAATGTGTTTCTTTGCTCTTGCTTAAAGCCTTAAGCTGTAATTTGCTCCATCTCCATGGAAAATTGCTTAAATTCATGAGAATAGGGGACCGGGGGGGGGGGGGGAGATAGATTTACCATTATTAAGAAGTACATGAATGTCATTGCTCGTTGCAGAGTAGGTATTTTTGTTCGGACTCTTTTTTTTTTTTTTTGGCACGTAAATGTACTCAAATATACAAAAAAGAAATGCAATACTCCCTCCGTCCCATTTGAAGCTTCACCATTTTGGTGAGGGCACACAAATTAAGAAAAGTGATGAGTGTAAGAAGGGTTGTGAGAGGGAAGAAGTTAGTGGGTATGACAAGTGGGGCATACAATTTAAATGTGTGAGATAGAAAAGTTAGTGGGTATGACAAGTGGAGCCCACAATTTAAGTATGTGAGAGGAAGAAGTGAGTGAGGTTGATAAGTGGAGCCCACATTTTTTACCATTTTAGGAAATGGTGAAGCTTTTAACGGGACACCCATTTGGGTAATAGGTGAAGCTTCAAATGGGACGGAGGGAGTATAGATAGCTTCTTAATTAACGTCCATTGTGTTGGAGTAGAGATCCTAAAAGGAAATGAGAGAAAATCTGGCACAGGGCACCAGGCGGGCGCTCGAAGCATTGCAGGCGCGCGCTCGGTTTGATCAGAAGGACAGGTTCTGGAAAGAGAGAAGTAAGCGGGCGCTCGGGGTATGTCGAGCGGGCGCTCGGTAGTCGCGCCAGGAAGTGCAGATTTTCGGGATTCCTTAATAATCTAGGTTTAGGTCTTATTCTTAGGTGTATATTTAAGCAATGTTCCGCCCCCATACTCATTGTAACTCCATATTTACATGTTATAGTGCAAGATCCTGGCTTGGTAGTGCCCCCAGACGTAGTCAAACATATTGACGAACTGGGTTAACAATTTCTTGTGTTCTTTTGTCTTTTGCTTTGGGTTTCTTATTTCTTGTGCTTGTTTGTGGTGCCGGGTTTTCTTGCGATTTGCTTGGGTGTTGGGTGTGGAGGGCCAAATCCACAACAACTGGTATCAGAGCCTGGTTGGAGATCAGGGTCAATCGATCGATTGGTTTATCGGACGATTGGGGTTTGTCAAGCAATCAAGAATGGGCAAGGATAAACAAGCGGTGGAGAAATTTGATGGGTCTGACTATGGGTTTTGGAGGATGCAAATAGAGGATCTCTTGTATAATAAGGATCTCTATAAGCCTCTAACAGGAGTCAAACCGGAAAAAAAAAAGCAGGAAGACTGGGATCTCATGGATCGGAAAGCCTTAGGGGGTAGTTCGATCTACTTTGTCGAAGTGGATCGCGAAGACTACCAGGAAGGCGAAAACCACCAAGGAGCTATTGGATTATCTTACTGAGAGATTTGAAACTCCATCTGCTGCAAATAAGGTTGATTTGATACGCAAGATGGGTAGTCTCAAGATGCAAGAGGGATGATCCATAGCTAAACACATCGATGAGTTTATGGATATTATAGACTCATTGACTGCGTTGGAGATTACTTTCGGTGACGAGGTTCATGCGTGTTTATTGCTAGCGTCCTTACCAAGGAGTTGGAGCGGAACGGTGACAGCGTTAAATGCTTCAGCGGGTAAGAACAAATTGAAGTATGATGATGTTAAGGACTTCCTCTTGGGCGAAGAAAATCGCATAAAGAAGTTGGGGACACCGTCTACTTCGGAATCGGTCTTGGCTACAACTAGTAGGGGAAGACCGGGTTCTAGCAATAAAGGGAGAACAGGGTCAAGGGAAAGTGTAATCGGGGGTGGGGATCAGTATGAAGAGAACAAAGAAAGACCAAGGGTTGCCAGAGGATCGGTAGAGTGCTATCATTGTAAGGAGTTAGGACACTACAAGAGGGATTGTCCCATGCGAGGGGATAAATCGGCGAATGTGATAATCGAAGGTGACGATGTACTGATTCTGAGTGTTAGTAGTGCGCTAGAATCATGGGTGCTAGATTCGGGGGCATCATTCCACTCATGCGGGCATGCAGGAGCGATGGAAAATTACACTTCCGGTGATTTCGGTAAGGTCTATCTGGCGGATGGCGAGCCTTTGGAAATCAAGGGGAAGGGGGATGTCAAAATAGGAGCATCGGACGGGAACGTCTTACATCTACACGGGGTCAGTCACATTCCGGGTTTGAAAAAGAACCTGATATCAGTTGGGCAGCTGGGTGAAGAAGGTTACACGGTAACTTTTAGCTGCAGGAACTGGGTTATTGCCAAGGAGGATCGTGAGGTCGCTCGGGGTAATAGGGAAGGGAGACTGTATTTGGCGGGAAACACCAAGGGTAGTATCGCAGTGGCGACGGCCAAGGGTGATACGGAATTGTGGCACTGTCGATTGGGTCACATGAGTGAGAAGGGGGATCACACGGATTTGTGTGGATCGGCTCCGGTAACTTCTCGGGTTGGTGTGTCAAATTACATGACCTTCATTGATGATTCGACAAGGAAGGTCCGGGATTACTTCTTAGAAGGGAAAGATGAATCTTTCAGGATGTATAAGAAGTGGAAGGCCTTGGTGAAGAATCAGAGGGGACTCAAGGTTAAAAGCTTGATGTCTAATAATGGTGGAGAG
Source organism: Campanula takesimana (assembly GCA_026119855.1). Lineage (NCBI taxonomy): Eukaryota > Viridiplantae > Streptophyta > Magnoliopsida > Asterales > Campanulaceae > Campanula > Campanula takesimana. Next base: position 620,583 of record JAOWBW010000547.1, read on the forward strand.
TATGAGCTTCGGGAGTTAAAGGAATGCGGGGATGCGAATGTGATTTGCATGGATATTCCAAACTCGGGTGGGAGCGAGACGGTTCATGATGACCAAGGACAAGGGGTCACTGAAGATGAACCACATACTCTAGGACCGGATAAACCGCTGCGTGGATCTAACGGAGAGTGTAGATCGGAGGACAAGGCTCTAGGTTTCTCAAGCAGGGATAAGTGGAAGCTGCGGATAGCTTCAACGGGGCTTGGAGAATAGGAGAGCGGGAAGGCACTACCATGATCGAGGTGAGCACTAGGAAGGCACCAAGGATGAGTTGAAGACGGATACGGGGCTGATATACGCGGTTGATCTCTAGGTGGGAGATTGTTGGAGTAGAGATCCTAAAAGGAGATGAGAGAAAATCTGGCACAGGGCACCAGGCGGGCGCTCGAAGCATTGCAGGCGCGCGCTCGGTTTGATCAGAAGGACAGGTTCTGGAAAGAGAGAAGTAAGCGGGCGCTCGGGGTATGTCGAGCGGGCGCTCGGTAGTCGCGCCAGGAAGTGCAGATTTTCGGGATTCCTTAATAATCTAGGTTTAGGTCTTATTCTTAGGTGTATATTTAAGCAATGTTCCGCCCCCATACTCATTGTAACTCCATATTTACATATTATAGTGCAAGATCCTGGCTTGGTAGTGCCCCCAGACGTAGTCAAACATATTGACGAACTGGGTTAACAATTTCTTGTGTTCTTTTGTCTTTTGCTTTGGGTTTCTTATTTCTTGTGCTTGTTTGTGGTGCCGGGTTTTCTTGCGATTTGCTTGGGTGTTGGGTGTGGAGGGCCAAATCCACAACACATTGGATAAACTGAAATAAAAAATCCTGTTGTAATCATATTTATATTCATTCTCCTTGGGACAGGTTCAAGTTGAATGAATGAATACATCAGATATAATGCCTAAACAAGATCTGTGATTATGAAGAGGATAAATCATCATTCAAAATTTAATTACTACCCAATCCCAACTAATAAACAAATGTATGTTTTGAGTATTTCAGATACATTTTCAAGACATCCGACTCTAGTTCTGTTTTCTCATTCTTTTGTTAGCATTTTACTTCTGCAGGATTTAACGAACATCAACATTTTTCAGACAAAAAAGCAGAGTTAAGTGGCAGAAATTCTCTCAATAAAATGTGGATAGTCACATACTTTGACTACACTGTGTTCTCTAAAACGCCTTTTGTGCGATTGGGAGGGTTAATTTAAACCAAGGAATACATTCCCTCGTGCAAATTTTCTATTCCATGCATACTTTGTTGAAGTCCAAAGCTACGAGCCTACGATTGGAACCTCATAACTACTATTAGCTCAAGAGTCCATGTTTGAGACGTCTAATATTTAAGGGATTTGGTAACAGTTATGGAACGTTTGAGCATAACAAGATACTTAACCATATGTGTACTAAAGCTTGATATACACAGTTGAGCCTCTATCCATCACCTTAAGCTTTTGGATCAGTTGTAAACTTTACATGGTATCAGTAGGTTTGGCAAGGACTAGGGTTCGAATCTTTCCGTTGCATTTATCAAAAAAACAAGTTACAAAGGGTATGTACTGTTCCAAGTGAATCCCTATACTGAATCAACATATGCACGTGAGGGGGGGTGGGGAGTGTTAATATGAGCATGACTTACATTGTGGGTGCTCAAATTGTGCACAATCATTTACACGAATTAAGTTGTGCACAACTGCACGACGTGCTCACTCCCTACTGTGGTCGGGTTCACTCTCTTAGTGTGGCCCGGGTCACACGTAAGGTATATATAGCTGATCCTCTATCCATCAACTTAACCTTTTGGATCAGTGGTAAAATTGAAAATGTGGAGGCTGGAGTCGAATAAATGAAATGGAAATGGAAGTGAGAATTTTTGAAAGTGATATTTAATAGCCCAAATTTAGACTTCCTTAGGGGACTTTTGGAGAACACAGCTAGAAACTTCTGCATAGAACTTTGTTTCTATTTTCGACTTCCAAATTTAAGAAAAAAAGGTGTAAATAGAGGGAAAATATACTTAACAAAATAGAGGAGACGGAAGGGAGAACTGGGAAAGCTGAAAGCCATCAGATGTTCAATACAGCACATTGTACCACTGAAATCGTCTTAAACAAGCTTTCGCAAGAATAAATTTGATTACTACTCCCTCCGTCCCTAAATGAAAATTTTCCAATACTAACCCCGTGGATACTGAAAATGATTTCATGTTACTTAAAATAGTAATGACACCAGTGTTAATTGGAGACAACAATATTTCAATTGACTCAAGAATCTTCCATTTTTAACCAACAGTTGTCTTGTGCAAGTTTAAGCTCACTAGAGCTTATGTCGATACTTAAAAAGAATTATTCTTTTGGAAACAAACATAGAGGGAAAAAAGTTTTGATTGATGTCGTTTACTCGCGAAAGGAAACTGCTTTTCATGCATCCCTCCAAGCCATAGATTGTATCAATCATTTATGTGATTTCCAGATTCCAATTTGTTTGGGAAGCATATCACATTTCTGGTTCAGTAAAAAAGGTTTCCTAATGTAATCAGATTTATATTAATTCGTCTTGGGACATAATCAAGTTGAATGAATGAATACATCAGATATACTGCCTATACAAGATCTGTGATTATGAAGAGGATATAATCATTATTTAAAATTTAATTTCTACCCAATCCTAGCTAATAAACAAATGATTGTATGATTTTATTATTTCAGATACATTTTCAAGACATCCGATTAGTTCTGTTTTCTCGTTCTTTTGTTAGTACAGTATATTTTACTTCTGCAGCATTTAACGAGCAGCAACATTTTTCAGACAAAAAGGTCAGAGTTAATTAGTGGCAGAAAATCTCTCAATAAAATGTGGATAGTAGCATATTTTGACTAGATCGTGTTCTCTAAAACACCTTTTGCACGATCGGGGAGGGTTAACTTATACCAATGAATTACATTCCCTCGTGCAAATTTTCCATTCCATGCATACTTTGTTGAAGTCCAAAGCTACGATTAGACCCTCATGACTACTATTAGCTCAAGAAAATGTACACGCTTAACTTTTTTAAGCACACATATGTGAATAATTGAAAGAAGAAAATATTCCGCTCTGATTAAAGAGTCCACATTTGAGACGTCTAATATTTAAGGGATTTGGTAACAGTTACGAAGTGTTTGAGCATAACAAGATACTTAATCACAATGTTTAAGGTCTGATACACACAGTTGAGCCCCTATTCATCAGTTAAGCTTTTGGATCAGTGGTAAACCTGACAATGTGGAGGCTGTAGTCGAAAAGAAATGGAAATGGAAGAGAGAATTTTTTTAAAGTGGAAATTAAGATCTTCTTATATTGTTTTCGACTTTCAAATTTAAGAAAAAAAGACGTAACGAGAGGGAAAATATACTTAACAAAATAGAGGAGATGGAAGGGAGAAATGGGAGAGCTGAAAACCATCAGATGTTCAATACAGCACATAGTATAAGAGAACCATTGAATGCAAATGATAGTGTGATGTAAAGAGAAAAAAAAGCAGAACCATTACACTTGATCACTAGAGCTTTACATAAAGGTACCACCTTGTACCTCCATTGTACCACTGAAATCTTCTCAAACAAGCTTTCGCTAGAATAATTTTGATTACTACTCCCTCCGTCCATGAACAATGAAAATGATTTCATGTTACTTAAAATAGTAATGACACCAGTGTTATTTGGAGATAAAAATATTTCACTTGACTCGAGAATCTTCCATTTTTAACCAACAGTTGTCTTGTACAAGTTTAAGCCCACTAGAGATTATGTAGATACTTAAAAAGAATTATTCTTTTGGAACCAAACATAGAGGGAAAAGGTTTTGATTGATGTCGTTTACTCGCGAAAGAAAGCTACTTTTCATGTTCTCTCTGCTTTGGGTACAATTATTGGCCATGTTCTTGAATTGGTTTTTGGGGTTTACTCTTTGTCAATTTCAACTTCTACTTTTACGAGCCACTTTTAACCTTCACATGGTGTAAAAAAAATCAATTAGTCGAAGCACAAATGAAAAAGAAAGTTGTGAAAAAGTTATGTCCAAAACAAGGACAATTTTTTCAAGAAAAATAAAAAAAAAGAACTCTAAAATTAGCCAAAAAGAAGATAGAGAGAAACACTATTTGGGAATAGGGTTATGGTACTGCTATGTTAATTTGGTGACTTGTAACTTTTACGTGAAATATGTAGAAAAGATGTGAACTCCGAAAAAAACCCTACTTCCTGTGAAATTTCAAATTATGAATTGTTCTGTTTCTGTTTTACACATGTTTTTGCTAGTAGGGGTGTTGCAGTGTAACTACTTTCTCTCTTATTTACGAAAGAACATTTCTTTTGCTGATAAAAAGAAAAACTGTTCTATCTAGATTACTTAGGCTGGAACTCTGGAAATAAGTCCCCAATATTAATATAGAAAGAAGATGAATAAAGAGGTATGATGTTTGCAGATGTCAAAACCCAAAGACAATTCAGAAATAACATACCCCCCCTCCAGTCTTTGACCTTAATCTTCGTTAGACACTCCACAAGATAAAAGCTGAGGAATGACTAAATTGGTTGCCATTGATGGATACGAACAGATATTTTAATGGGAGCGTAAGTATCCACAAAATACCATACACGTAAATAATAGAGACACTTTGAACGATAGAGAAATCATAATGTTATTATTTCATTATTTGCAATTCATACATTAGCTAACTAGGAATCCTGACATAGACAAATTACAAATCTTGATGGAATAACATATGTAGAAGAGGGTATTATCGGGCTAAAAATTATTTGAATAACTTTGAATTAGGTAGAGAAATCAAGATGGTTCCATTTGTTGGTAGTACTGTTAATGTAAGCAGAAGCCTTCCTATCAATACCAACATCAGCAACCACACGACCAGCTCTGTCTTGATCACTTGGATACACTTTGTACGCCTTTAAAGAATCATCGCACCATGAATCTTCATCAACTTGCCTACTCTTCTTAGCTTTGAAGATGCTCAGAAAAGAAAATGATGATTTCTTCTGCCTATTTCCTCCCATACTTTCTTTACTTTTTCTTTTCTGTTTCCTCACTTGAAGGTTGGGAAAAGAAAGTTTTTTTTTGTGTGTACTAGTTCAAGTGACTGTCTTTTGGATGGTTTGTATGAGCAGTGTTTGAGTCTGTCTTAGATTTATAGTTGTATGTGGGCTTTGTTAAGAGTTTGAGTATCCGATGGGGGGGGGGGGGGGGGGGAAGGGATCTTGAGAGTTGATCAACGTCGTTGATTTGGTTGATGGTCTGCAGTAAATGATCAAGTAGGTAAAAACTTCGGCCAAAAGTCTGTTTTATGGACCTCTGATTTCTGTTGACTGAAACATCATTAGTGGGGGTTATTGATCTTTCCATGATTTCTTAATCCCCGTGCAAATGGATGGCTGGACACTTACTCTGAGACGGAGGGAGTACAAGTTTAAGCCCACTAGAGCAAATGTACATACTTAAAAAAGAATGATTCTTTTGTTTTGGAACCAAACATTGAGGAAAAAGCTTTTGACTGATGCGCGAAAGAAACTTGGGTTTGATTGCATTTTTCGTGCAAAACCCTCCAAGCCATAGATTGTCATCAATCATTTTTGTTAACTCCTGATTCCATTTTGTTCGGGAAGCATATCACATTTTTGGTTCAGTAATTCAAAACCAACCTTGTCCAAAAACCATATTCTCTCTGCTTTGGGTACAATTATCGACCATGTTCTTGAATTGCTTTTTTGGGGTTTACACTTTGTCAGTTTGAACTTCTACTTTCACGAGCCACTTTTAAGTTTCCTTTGCGCAGAAAAATCTTTTAGTCCAAGAACAAAAGAAACAATATTGTGGAAAAAGATATTTTTCCAATAAGTTTAAATAAAAAAAAGACACTAGAACACGGTTATCGTATCGCTATTTTAATTTGGCCGGTTGGAACTTCTACTTGAAATAGGTAAAAAATATATGAAGTTCGAAAAGATTAGTTACCTCTGAAATTTCATATTATGAATTGTTCTGATGCTTTTTCTAGCAGGGGTGTTGTGGTGTAATTTCTGTATTTCTTAATTAGTCCCTCTGTCCTACAATGATAGTCCCCATTTCAGCTTTTTATTTGTCCCAAAAAGTTAGTCCCTTTCCTAAATGAAGGGATTCAAAACCACAATTTTCCAGAATTTATAAAATGTTTGAAAAAATCTTTATTTTGCCGGAAAAAATAAAACAAAGTGTTCTATCTTGAATACTTCACATATAAGCAGAAAGTAGATGATTAAAGAGAATGAGGGTCAATGGTTGCTGAATTCATGAACGATAGACAATTCAGATATAACATACCCCTAATCCAGTCTTAGTAACTTTAATCTTCGTTAGACGCAAGAAGATGAAAGCTGAAGAATGTTGTAGTAGCCGAAGAGATATTTTGATGGGAACGCAAGTATCCGCCAAGTACCATGCAAGTAAATAATCAAGACCCTTTGAACGATAGAGAAATTATAATGTTATTATTTCATTATATATATGCGATTTATACATTAATTAACTAGCTAGAAATCTTGACACAAACAAACTACAATTCTTGAGGCAATAACAAATTTAGAAGATAGTTATCATGTTGGTGATTTTAGTGTCATCAGCTATTTTATGTAATTGTGATTTATACTAGAGACCAATGCGATTTCATATTAGGCTCGGATACGAGTAAGGGAAAGTGTGGAGTACACACTCGTTTGAGTTAATATGTCTTCGTCCACGATAAATAAGCAGGGGTCAAGGGGGCTGCGCCCCCTTGCAGGGTCAAGGGGCAGCGCCCCTTGTTGGGAAACAGGTATGACCGTTAGATACCAACCATTGCTTACTGCTAACATCCATCTGTTTATAAACAAATTTTGGTCTCATTTGACATTACAAAAAGATTAAAACAATTCTATAAGTATTCAATCTGTCTTCTTAGCCTAGAAACAGAAAGTTTGATTGTCTTATCCCAATAGAGATTTCGTGTAACTTAATAAGGGTCGAAATACTTTATTCGGAAAGTGGATTATGAAGAGTATGGGCATACTCGTCTTTTTCTTTAAGTATCTTTGTGATTCTGATTTGTATATATTGTTAGTTAGTGTAAATATTTAGGTAAGTTTAAGTTTGATTTATTTGACTAACATACTTATGTTATCTTTGGTAAGTGGATATATTTTGTAGGGTTTTATTTTAGGTGGACTCTTATAAGGAAAGAATGTATTCTTGGAGTGCAAGGAGGCGGCCAAGCAAAGGATAAATACAAGCCGACTCCTTCATTGTCAGTCACGGATTCTTAGCAAAATATTCAGAGAGAATTAAGTTCTTGAGAGAGTCCTATTTTCTTAGGTGTTCTTGTGAAAAAGAACTCTAAGGTGTTGGGTGTTTTAGTACGGTCTAGAGATTTAGATCGATTTGTTCTTTTGATATTTTTGTTTTTCTTTCATTCGATTTGTACTCTGCAAATCGCTTTTAATATATGAAAGTTTTCAGCAAGTATTCTTGCTGAAGTTTTAATTGTTATTAAGTTCTTTAAATTCCGCTGCAAATCTGATAACTGTAAAGACAACTGTCTGAACAACTGTTAGCACGTTTGAATACACAGTTGGTCACACAGTTGGTCAGTTCCCAAAACAGTCCTAGCCGCCTTAATATCTTTCAATTGGCACCAGAGCCTGGTCTCGACACACTGAGATCGATCTGTTATGGCCAGTATGGACTGTTCTCATACTCGTAATAAGCCGCCTACTCTGGATGGTTCTAATTATACCATTTGGAAGGCTAAGATGATCATGTACATCAAGAACATTGATCATCGGGCATGGGTCAGCATTCTAGTGGGATATTCATCCCCTACTATGGAATGGGTTGATCCAAAAGGTAAAGCGTCCGTGTCTGATGAAGAGAAAAAAGAAAAAAATTTTATTCCAAAACCCGAGCAAGACTGGAATGCAGAAGAAATTGCTCTTGCTAACTTCAATGCAAAGGCAATGGCTGCAATTTCTGATCATGTCGATCATAATCTGTATAGGTTATTCGCTAACCATACAGTGGCCAAAAATGCTTGGGACATTTTACAACTTCATTGTGAAGGGTCATATAGTGTTAAACAAACTAAACTAAGAAGACTAATGACTGAGTTTGAAAATCTAAGGATGGGAGAAGATGAGACTATTCAAAATTACTCTGTAAAATTAATGGATATCTCTAATGAATCCTTCGCATTAGGAGAATCTATTTCCAATGCTAGACTTATGAGTAAAGTCTTAAGGACTCTCACAGAGAAGTTTAATATCAAGGTTTCTGTCATTGAAGAAACCTGTGACACAAGGACAGTGAGTCTTGAAAAGGTTCTGAGTATTCTTACTACGTTTGAACTGAACCTTGAAGTGCAAAAAACAAGCAAAGCAAATTCAATTTCTCTTGCTAGTGCTCTAACTGTGTCCAAAGATCTTGTGGAACTATCTAAAGACATGGATGAGTCAACCTTGGAGGAGGATTAGTGTGCCATGATCACTCAAAAGTTTAAAACTGTGTTGAATAAATAAACGACAACAAAGATTTCCAAATAAAGGATTCACTCCTTCCACCAAGGCTGAACCATTCAAGAAAGATTCTGGCGTGATAAAACCGGGGTTTGAAGGCAAGAAATCGATTGAGTCAGTTCAGTGTAGGGCTTGTCAAGGTTACGGCCACTATGCTAATGAGTGTGCTAACACACTCAAAAAGAGAGGAATGAGCTTAACTGCTACCTTGAGTGATTCAGATGATGATGAAGAGATTGCAAATCTCTCATGTCTTCATTCATCTTTGTCGTCTCTCTCTGACAGTAAAACTGATAGTGAAATTGTGCAGTCAGATGACAGATCAACTGACTATGAACAAAAAGGGTTTTTGGTGTTAACCATTGTTTTTGAAAACATGAAAAAGAAGGAGAGTGAAACAATAATTGATTTTACTGAAACAATAGAAAAAATTGTGTATGAGTTGGAAGTATTGGGGAATCATTTTCTAATGCTAGACTTGTAAACAAGGTGATAACATCCATTCCAAGAGGTTTCGATGTGACAATTTCTGTGTTAAAAATTCTATGATATAGAAAACATGAGTTTCATGGAACTTAGAAGGAGATTAATTATTCATGAAACATCTTTTCTGAAACCATCACCTCCTTCATCTTCGAATTCTGAAAGAAAATTGTAACACCCATCCTATTTCTTGTTAAATATTTGACATACTTGTTAAATGCTTGAACTTGCATATTATGTGTTAGTTTTACTTGGGTTAAAGTTTTAACTGCTTTAAATAGTTAAGGTGGTTAAATGTCTAGTTTTGACTTTTGGGTCATTTGTGAAAATTTGACTTTAGGGGCCTTTTTGTTAAAAGTGAAACTTGAGGGGCCTAAGTGCAATTGTTTGAAAGTTGTAAGTATATCTTCCTTTTCTTTCTCTGAGAAAGCATTCTCAAAGTTTCTTACGCTCCCTCTGTGTGAAAACAAAAAGCTAGGTTAGGGTTTCACCCTATTCTCGACTCCTCGAGTTTAATTATCCCTCCGTTCTTGATTCTGATCCCGGATTAATATTCGTGGCGTTGAATAGAGCGTTCCAGGCCGAACAGAAATAAGTTTGGGTCAACTTGAATTTTGACTAGGTAAGTTATTAGCTCCCCATTGCTTGTAATAACATGCATAAATGTTATTCTCAATACTTGTGATTGTTAATTTTGTGTTTGGGGTGATTTTTGTGGTACTTGTAATTGTGGGACAAAGGGAGTAAAATTCTACTGTGAAAGGGAATAACTAGAAATGAAAGTAATAGTTTTGAACTTGTATGCACTCCTTGGTATTGTTAATTGTTAGTGAAAAGTTACTCCTAAGCTTGGGACGGAGAATTGTTAAGTTTGAACTCAGGGAAATCTACCAATTGTGCTGAGCACGGTCGTGCGCCTTTAATTGGCACGGTCGTGCCAAATATCGCCTTTAGGCAAAAATCCCTCGGCAGTGTTAGCACGGTCGTGCGCCTTTTATGGGCACGGTCGTGCCGAAAATGAATTTTGGGTGAAAATCCCTCGGCAGTGTTAGCACGGTCGTACGCCTTTTATGGGCACGGTCGTGCCAAAAATGAAGTTTGTGAAAAAAAAACTCTCGACCTTGATAGCACGGTCGTGCCACTTTTGCACGCACGGTCGTGCCAAGCGAAATTTCTGATTTGTTTTCCTTCTTGAATGGTTTCCTTCATAACTTTCTATAGGAAAGTCGGATCAAGATCCGAAAGAAGCTGAATAACCGAGACTCAGAGGGCTATTCAAATAATAAATTAATGAGGTTTTAAGTGATTGTCTAGAGCACTTAGATAGGTTTTTAGGACATTGAACATAAGTATAAGAGTAGTATCTCTTCTTTATGTCTTGAAAGTGCTATGAACAAGCACTAATGTGTTATACTTGTTGTGAATCCAATGATTGTACACCTTAGAGGCATTAGCATAAGGTCTTAGACTTGAACATCCTAAGAATAGGATTGGGATTTGGTAAGAGTAAATGTATAACTCTTATACTTGTTTGAATGTCCAAAGATTGGAAGTTATAACTTGAAGTATAAGACATTAAAAGCTTGTACGTGATTTGAACATCCAAAGAATTGGATTAAGACTTGAAAATAAGATAATAAAATCTTGTACTTGACTTGACACCAATACATATGTATGGTAGTGAACTTGAAAGTGCTATGAACAAGCACTAACGTGTATGAGACATGTTCTTATTGTGTATGTGCAAACATTGCATACATTTTCTTGATACAAGGTGACTTCTTGATTACTTGAAGCATGTTCCTTGTTGAGCTAGTCCACTACATTTGGATTAGTTCTTCTCCCGTTGTTCAAGTAAATATCTACTTGTACTTTCTTGTGTGAGTCCAGCTGGTTCTCCTTGCTTGTTCGAAAATGTATAGGTTCACGCTTGTCGCGAGAGCTGGGGTTAAGTGACAATCGGGTCCCTATGTATTTCCGCCCGACCCCTTACTACCGCCATAGTAAGGGCATAGCTTCCTTAGTTGGAGCAATAAGCCTGACTTAAGTGAATGCTAAACTCCCGTCCCGAACACCTCGTGAATAATCATGAGTACTGATATTGAGAATGACACTGGTTACCGGTCTCTCTGATATATACGGAATAATCAGTTCCTGTTATTGATCGTGATTGTCAAAGTAATACAAGCTACGACAACAATGGTATTCTTGGGAGGAATAAGGAAGGAAGCAATATCCTTATAACTTGCTTGTTTAGCCTTATGTGCTATTTGATGAGTGGATTATCCTCTCATATACTTGTTACTTGATGATACTTGAGATATGATTATTTGAGTATCTATTTGAATTGCATGATAACATGTCATGTAGTTGCATCTAATAGCTTACTGAGATTTATCTCACCCTTTATTTGTTTCCCCCCCCAGGAAAGGAAGGATAGTGCGCAGTGAGGCTCGACATAGTTGGGAGCTTGCTTCGCAGGTCGTGATTATTTTGGGGCTTGTGTCCTTTTACACTTGGTGAGGACGATGTATTGGGTTGTATAACTCCTTATTTTGGGTAGACAGTCTTGTTTAGTTCTTGTTGTCACTAGACATCTTGTATAGTACTCTTAATGCCAGCTTATGTGCTAGGCATGTTTCCGCTGTGTATGTATTAAGTTTGGTTTTAAATTTTCTTGTCTAGAACTCGTGTTGTGAGCTAGTATAGCTCCTTACTCTAGAGTATATATATAATGTCAGTTTGTTAAACAAATGTCATTAAGTTTCTTGTTAAGTTTCTTGTTTCCCGTTAGGCACTCCCATCCAGGTTCGAGGTTCTATTAGGGGATCCCGGGACCTGGGGGCGTGTCAGGTTGGTATCAGAGCTACCCTGGTTTAGCTACCCTGTTTAGCTACCTTGGTTTGCTCTAAGTCTGGATAGGGTCTATGGCCTAGGTATGGGTGAGTCTCGGGGTGTTATTAATAACGCTGAGTGTTTACCTACAGGTATAATGATTTCTGAAGGTACTAGTGGCAGTAATCAGCTGAGATCTATAACTCCTCAAGAAGAAATGGTTGATAATGTTGACTGGGATTATCCTAATCGCCTTACAAGGTCCTTGAAGCTGAAACCTCGTAGTTTTGATGGGGAATTTGATGCTAAGAAGGCAGAAGAGTGGATTGAAAGTATTGAGAAGATCTTTACAGCCTTGAGATGTGCGGGTGGTGATAAGGTAACCTTTGCAACCTTTAAACTTGAGAAAGCCGCTGAACATTGGTGGCAAGTGTTGAGTAAAAGCTGGGAACTGGAAGGTATACCTCAGACATGGGAGAATTTTCTTAAAGCTTTTAAGGCACAGTTTATTCCAACAGTAGTCCAAGACAGAAAGGAAATGGAATTTCTTAATCTGGAGCAGGGAAGTCTGACAGTGGGGCAATACTCAACCAAGTTCACAGAATTGGCAAGGTATTGTGATCACTTAGTTCCAAATGAAGCTAAGAAGGCACAGAGGTTTGTTAAAGGGTTAAGGACTGCGTATAGAAAGCAACTTCTTTCTCTACAGCTCACTAGCTATCAGCAAGCAGTGGAGAAGGTTATACTATTGAAAATGATATCGAAGAACACAAGGTGAAGTTGGGAACAACCATGACTGGTCGTGTATCAGAAAAGGCTCAGGGATCTGGTTCTAAAGGTGGTAAATCTGGCCGCCAAGATCGTCGATTCCGACAGCCAACTGAAAGCAAAGGTAGTGTATCAACTGGTTCGAGACAACAATCCAAGGTCCCAGGAGAGTATGTGGCTATTGTTCGAAAGAAGGCCATTCTGAAGACAAGTGTTGGCTAAAGCAAGGAAAGTGTATAGTGTGTGGTGAAGCGGGGCACTTTGCTAGAAATTGTTCTAAAAGTAAAGTAAATCAAGTTGGGGTTACAAGTCAACCAGCCTCAGGTTCAAGAGAGATAGTGGGGGTCGACCAAAAGTTCAGGGTCGAGTGTTTGCACTAGATCAGCAGGGTGTAGCTGAGTCTTCTGCGGTCATAGGAGGTATTATATTACTTTCTAGTACGAGAGCGCGAGTCTTGATAGATCCAGGCTCATCTCATTCTTATGTGGCATCTCATTTTGTGTCGCAGTTGCATGTTCTTCCTGATTCTATGCCTTATGTGCTAGAAGTATCTTCCCCTATGGGAGATTGCATGTTTACTTCTGAGGTTTACAAGAAATGTGAGGTCCTTGTGGGTGATCATGCCCTTCTTGCTGACTTAGTCGTGTTACCTATAAGGGACTTTGACGTGATTCTTGGCATGGATTGGCTATATGTGCATCATGCATCTGTTGATTGTTATAGAAAAGTAGTAACTTTTTCTATTCCTGGTTTTCCTGATTTTACCTTTGAAGGTGATAGGCCTTTATGTGCTATACATGTTATTTCTTCTTTAAAAGCTAGAAAACTTTTATCTCGTGGTTGTGCCGGGTATCTCGCATGTGTGCTTGATCAGAGTTTATCTGTTCGCAAGATGGAGGATATTCCTGTTGTGTCTGAATTTTCAGATGTGTTCTCTTCTGAGTATAGCATGCCACCTGATCGAGAGCTTGAGTTCTGTATTGAGTTATTACCAGGTACAGCACCAATCTCTAAAGCACCTTATAGAATGGCTCCAGCTGAGTTGAGAGAGTTAAAACACAGCTTGAGGAATTGCTTAAAAGGGGCTTTATCAGGCCTAGTGTATCACCGTGGGGTGCACCAGTGTTATTTGTCAGAAAGAAAGATGGGACTCTGCGATTATGTATTGATTACAGAGATCTTATCAGGTAACTATCAAGAACAAATATCCGTTACCTCATATTGATGACTTGTTTGATCAGCTTCAGGGTTCAGTAGTGTATTCGAAGCTTGACTTGAGAAGTGGTTATCATCAGTTAAAAATCAGATCTGAGGATATACCAAAGACAAGCTTTCCGTACCAGGTATGGGCATTATGAGTTTATTGTTATGCCATTCGGTTTGACAAATGCTCCAGCTGTATTTATGGATTTGATGAACCGTATATTCAAACCATATCTTGATTGTTTCGTGGTGGTATTCATTGATGACATTCTTGTGTATTCTAAGTCACGGGCTGAGCATGAACAACATCTCAGAATAGTATTACAAGTTCTTCGTGAGAAACAACTATTTGCAAAATTCAGCAAATGTGCTTTCTGGTTAGAAGAAGTTTCATTCTTGGGGCATGTTGTGTCTGCTACTGGTATTGCAGTAGATCCTTCCAAAGTTGAAGCAGTTGTAAACTGGAAGAGGCCAACTACAGTGACTGAGATCCGTAGTTTCTTGGGCTTGGCTAGTTATTATCGGAGGTTCATTGAGGGATTCTCCAAGATTGCTACTCCATTGACTAATATGACCCGAAAAGCTATTTCTTTTTAGTGGAATGATAAATGTGAAGCAAGTTTTCAGGAGTTGAAAAGGCGTTTGACTACAGCTCCAGTCTTGGCTTTGCCTAATGGTTCTGAGCATTTCATGGTTTATACTGATGCTTCTAAAGAAGGATTGGGTTGTGTTCTAATGCAAGATGGCAAGGTAATAGCTTATGCTTCTCGAAAATTATCTCCTTATGAAAAGAATTATCCTACTCATGATTTAGAGTTGGCTGCGATTATTTTTGCTTTGCATAAATGGAGGCATTACTTGTATGGAACCAAATTTGAAGTCTTTACTGATCATAAGAGCTTGAAGTACTTGTTTTCTCAAAAAGAGCTTAACATGAGGCAACGTAGATGGATGGAGAAATTGAAGGATCATGATTGTACTATCCTTTATCATCCAGGAAAAGCAAATGTTGTGGCAGATGCACTGAGCAGAAAGACTTATATTTCTTGCTTGATGATTCGTGAATGGAAGATGTTTGAAGACTTGTGTGATTGGAGTCCTTGTGAATCAAATCATGGAGTTATGTTTGCGAATATAAAAGCTACTTCAGATTTACTCCAACAGATCAAAGAAGCTCAGGTAATTGATTCTGAATTACAGAAAATCATTAGTGGAATGAATGAAGGAAAGCAACCAGATTTTTCTTTCAACAGTGATGGAATTCTTACCTTCCGAGGTCGAGTTTGTATTCCAGTTGATCCTGAGATTAAGAAGAAAGTTCTTGAAGAGGCTCACAAAGCCAAGTATACTATTCATCCTGGAAGCACTAAAATGTACCAAGACTTGAAAAAACATTTCTGGTGGAACAATATGAAAAGAGAAATTGCTGAGTATGTATCTAAATGTTTGACTTGTCAACAAGTAAAGGTGGAACATCAACGTCCAGCAGGTTTGTTGCAACCATTGGAAATTCCAGAGTGGAAATGGGAGCATATCACGATGGATTTTGTGACTGGTTTGCCACGTACCAGACGAGGCCATGATGCTGTTTGGGTTATTGTGGACAGGTTGACTAAATCAGCTCACTTCTTGTCTGTTTCCATGGGATATTCATTGTCTCAATTGGCATCTTTGTATGTTCAGGAGATAGTCCGACTCCATGGAGTTCCTGTGAGTATTGTATCTGACAGAGATCCTCGTTTTACTTCTCGATTTTGGCAGGCTCTTCAGGGTGCCATGGGTACTAAATTGAATTTCAGTACTGCTTTTCATCCTCAATCTGATGGGCAATCTGAGAGACTTATACAGATTCTCGAGGATATGTTACGTGCTTGTGTTATTGATTTCAAAGGCAGTTGGGATACTCATCTTCCTTTGGCTGAGTTTGCTTATAATAACAGTTTTCAGTCTAGCATTGAAATGGCTCCATATGAGGCTCTTTATGGCAGAAAATGTCGATCTCCTATATGCTGGGATGAAGTGGGAGAAGCTAGACTTTTGGGTCCTGAAATGGTTCAACAATCAGTTGAAAGTGTGAAACTCATTCGAGATAGATTGCGCACAGCTCAGAGTAGACAAAAGAGTTATGCAGATCATCGTAGAAGGGATCTTGAATTTCAGGTAGGTGACTTTGTATTCTTGAAGGTCTCTCCTCGTAGAGGTATAAAGAGATTTGGGAAGAAAGGAAATTATCTCCTCGTTATATCGGTCCATTTGAGATTCTAGAAAGAGTTGGTAAGTTGGCTTATAGAGTGGCTTTACTCCTTCTTTATCTGGTATTCATGATGTATTCCATGTATCTATGCTTCGCAAGTATATGGCAGATGAATCACATGTTCTTGAGTATGAGGCTATTCCATTTCAGCCTGATTTGTCTTATGAGGAACAACCTGTTGAAATCTTGACTGGAAAGAGCAAGTATTGCGTACCAAAAGGATTCCTATTGTGAAGGTCCTTTGGAGAAATCATGAAATTGAAGAGGCTACTTGGGAACCGAGAAAAAGATGCGAGATAAATACCCGAGCCTATTTGAAAACTTTGGTAAGTAAAATTCGTGGGCGAATTTTCTTTAAGGTGGGGAGGATGTAACACCCATCCTATTTCTTGTTAAATATTTGACATACTTGTTAAATGCTTGAACTTGCATATTATGTGTTAGTTTTACTTGGGTTAAAGTTTTAACTGCTTTAAATAGTTAAGGTGGTTAAATGTCTAGTTTTTGACTTTTGGGTCATTTGTGAAAATTTGACTTTAGGGCTTTTTGTTAAAAGTGAAACTTGAGGGCCTAAGTGCAATTGTTTGAAAGTTGTAAGTATATCTTCCTTTTCTTTCTCTGAGAAAGCATTCTCAAAGTTTCTTACGCTCCCTCTGTGTGAAAACAAATAGCTAGGTTAGGTTTCACCCTATTCTCGACTCCTCGAGTTTAATTATCCCTCCGTTCTTGATTCTGATCCCGGATTAATATTCGTGGCGTTGAATAGAGCGTTCCAGGCCGAACAGAAATAAGTTTGGGTCAACTTGAATTTTGACTAGGTAAGTTATTAGCTCCCCCTTGCTTGTAATAACATGCATAAATGTTATTCTCAATACTTGTGATTGTTAATTTTGTGTTTGGGGTGATTTTTGTGGTACTTGTAATTGTGGGACAAAGGGAGTAAAATTCTACTGTGAAAGGGAATAACTAGAAATGAAAGTAATAGTTTTGGAACTTGTATGCACTCCTTGGTATTGTTAATTGTTAGTGAAAAGTTACTCCTAAGCTTGGGACGGAGAATTGTTAAGTTTGAACTCAGGGGAAATCTACCAAATTGTGCTGAGCACGGTCGTGCGCCTTTAATTGCACGGTCGTGCCAATATCGCCTTTAGGCAAAAATCCCTCGGCAGTGTTAGCACGGTCGTGCGCCTTTTATGGGCACGGTCGTGCCGAAAATGAATTTTGGGTGAAATCCCTCGGCAGTGTTAGCACGGTCGTGCGCCTTTTATGGGCACGGTCGTGCCAAAAATGAAGTTTGTGAAAAAAAAAACCTCTCGACCTTGATAGCACGGTCGTGCCACTTTTGGACGCACGGTCGTGCCAAGTGAAATTTCTGATTTGTTTTCCTTCTTGAATGGTTTCCTTCATAACTTTCTATAGGAAAGTCGGAATCAAGATCCGAAAGAAGCTGAATAACCGAGACTCAGAGGGCTATTCAAATAATAAATTAATGAGTTTTAAAGTGATTGTATAGAGCACTTAGATAGGTGTTTTAGGACATTGAACATAAGTATAAGAGTAGTATCTCTTCTTTATGTCTTGAAAGTGCTATGAACAAGCACTAATGTGTTATACTTGTTGTGAATCCAATGATTGTACACCTTAGAGGCATTAGCATAAGGTCTTAGACTTGAACATCCTAAGAATAGGATTGGGATTTGGTAAGAGTAAATGTATAACTCTTATACTTGTTTGAATGTCCAAAGATTGGAAGTTATAACTTGAAGTATAAGACATTAAAAGCTTGTACGTGATTTGAACATCCAAAGAATTGGATTAAGACTTGAAAATAAGATAATAAAATCTTGTACTTGACTTGACACCAATACATATGTATGGTAGTGAACTTGAAAGTGCTATGAACAAGCACTAACGTGTATGAGACATGTTCTTGTTGTGTATGTGCAAACATTGCATACATTTTCTTGATACAAGGTGACTTCTTGATTACTTGAAGCATGTTCCTTGTTGAGCTAGTCCACTACATTTGGATTAGTTCTTCTCCCGTTGTTCAAGTAAATATCTACTTGTACTTTCTGTGTGAGTCCAGCTGGTTCTCCTTGCTTGTTCGAAAATGTATAGGTTCACGCTTGTCGCGAGAGCTGGGGTTTAAGTGACAATCGGGTCCCTATGTATTTCCGCCCGACCCCTTACTACCGGCCATAGTAAGGGCATCTTCCTTAGTTGGAGCAATAAGCCTGACTTAAGTGAATGCTAAACTCCCGTCCCGAACACCTCGTGAATAATCATGAGTACTGATATGAGAATGACACTGGTTACCGGGTCTTCTGATATATACGGAATAATCAGTTCCTGCTATTGATCGTGATTGTCAAAGTAATACAAGCTACGACAACAATGGTATTCTTGGGAGGAATAAGGAAGGAAGCAATATCCTTATAACTTGCTTGTTTAGCCTTATGTGCTATTTGATGAGTGGATTATCCTCTCATATACTTGTTACTTGATGATACTTGAGATATGATTATTTGAGTATCTATTTGAATTGCATGATAACATGTCATGTAGTTGCATCTAATAGCTTACTGAGATTTATCTCACCCTTTATTTCTTTATTTGTTTCCCCCCCCCCAGGAAAGGAAGGATAGTGCGCAGTGAGGCTCGACATAGTTGGGAGCTTGCTTTTGCAGGTCGTGATTATTTTGGGGCTTGTGTCCTTTTACACTTGGTGAGGACGATGTATTGGGTTGTATAACTCCTTATTTTGGGGTAGACAGTCTTGTTTAGTTCTTGTTGTCACTAGACATCTTGTATAGTACTCTTAATGCCAGCTTATGTGCTAGGCATGTTTCCGCTGTGTATGTATTAAGTTTGGTTTTAAATTTTCTTGTCTAGAACTCGTGTTGTGAGCTAGTATAATGTCAGTTTGTTAAACAAATGTCATTAAGTTTCTTGTTAAGTTTCTTGTTTCCCGTTAGGCACTCCCATCCAGGTTCGAGGTTCTATTAGGGGATCCCGGGACCTGGGGGCGTGTCAAAAATCGTGTGTTTATGCGAGTCATAGTGATAGTGTATATGACAGTGAATCTGACAGTGACGATGAACAGTCAAGTGTCAGCACAGAAGAAGTTACTGAATATACTTGCTTGAATTCCATGTGTGCAGGTAAAACTGATGAGTCAAAGCAGGTTGAGGATGATTTCCTTACATATGAGGAACTACATGAGAACTATGTTGAGTTGTTCGCAGATTGGTCTAAGCGAATGGAACAACTCAATGAGTTCAAGAAGGTAAATAAAAAACTCACCTCTGAAACTTTGATACTTAAAACTGAGAATGAAAGGTTGTCGAGTGAAAATGAGATTCAGAAGGACTCCATGGCTAGGTTAGAGGTCATGCTTACCAAGAAAGACAATGAGAGTGAAAAATATAAGAGGGAACTTGAAAAAGAAACTAATGCTCTCATGAAACTTAACAATGGCAAGGCTAAATTGGAAGAGGTTCTGAACATGGGAAACCAAGGAAGAACAGGAATAGGCTATGGAGATCCATTGTTTGTTAAAGAAGGTGAGGGTACTTCAAAAACAAAGAGATTTTGAATGCTAATCAAGTATCTTCTCACAAAAATAGGAGAAACAGCAAGAGGAGATTTGTGTGTCATCATTGTTTTGTTCCTGGACACATTCGTCCATTTTGTTTTAAATTGAAACAGGAACTCGGACTGGACAAGAACAGCGGCCACTTGAGCAGAAAACTGTAGGCACAATCTAACAGTCAGTTGCCCAGTCAGTTGCCCAGTCAAGTGCCCAGTCAGCAGCAGCAGGTAAGAAAGGTATGGGTAAAGAAAGATACTCAGCAATGCAAAGTGGCTCTTACCTCCTTCAAGAGTAGTGTGGAAGAAGGATGGTACTTCGACAGTGGCTGTTCTCGCCATTGACAGGTGCACGTGAGAATCTCAAGGACTATGAAGCCTTCAATGGTGGAAAAGTCAACTTTGGTGGAGGTGGAAAAGAACAGTAATCGGCAAAGGTAAGTTAAATGTTAATGGTTTGCCTAACTTGCAAAATGTTTTGCTTGTTGATGGACTTAAGTCAAACCTGATCAGCATTAGTCAGTTATGTGACGATGACTTGTTTGTTAAGTTTGATAAGTCAAAATGTGAAGTTTTTGATTCTAAAAGTGTGTGTGTTATGTCAGGCATTCGGTCATCCGATAATTGTTATAAAATTGGTGAACATGAGTCTTGTTGTCTGCAAAATCAAATGAACTTGAAATTTGGCATCAAAAAACTTAGACATGCCAGTGAGAAGAAAATAAGTGAGTTGATAAATTTGAGGCAGCCAAAGGTTTACCAAAATTGGATTTGAAAAAATTAAGTGTGTGTGGACCATGTCAAAAGGGAAAACAAATAAAGTCAAGTCACAAAAAGGTTCAAACTTTTGGAACTTCTAAGTGTCTTGAGTTGATACACACTGATTTAATGGGTCCAATGGAAGTAGAAAGCATGTCTCGAAAGAAATATTGTTTTGTGTGTGTGGATGATTTTTCTCGTTATACTTGGGTCATTTTTTTGAGGGAAAAATCCAACACAATTGAAGAGTTTAAAATTGGTACAAGAAAGTGAAAAATCTCTATGATTTAAAAGCCATTAGGATTAGATCTGATCATGGTACTGAATTTGAAAACTCTGTTTTTTCATCATTTTGCGATTCAAGGGAATTACTCATGAATTCTCAGCCCCCAAAACTCCTCAACAAAATGGAGTAGCTGAAAGAAAAATCGCACATTACAAGAAATGG